>JAWPHD010012689.1:0-74039 GCA_037043455.1 Cyrtodaria siliqua
CTCGATTATTTGACCAGCGTCCAGTTTCTATCAGAAAGTTGTGGTTTGCAGTGCGAAGTTTGAGTAGCGGTAAGTACTCATGTTTGGGGAGGGCCTAAGGTAAACTCTAACTGGGTATTATCTTTAAGTAAACTATAGTTTTTTCCTTTGGACGATAATTCTAATTGAGATTTCCAGTCTTGATTAAACGTATCAAGTTAAGGTCTGTTTAACTAGTTGTTTACATATCTCGTCTCTAAAAGTTGTTGATTGATCCAAATATCAGGAAAACCCGTCGAGTTTAATATATTCCTAATGTGCTTAATCCATTTGTACTGGTAAACTTCGGAGTTACACATGATAAGGTATGAAATATGTGATAGTTTCGCGTGATTGCTTAAGATGATGTTATTCCAAAATGTTAACATACGCGATTTTATTGTAATTGCTATCGGTTGGCGTCCTAACTCAGCGTATAACATATAAAGAGGGGTACTTTTTCGACTATTTGTGATTTTACGGAGAAAACTGGAATGAATACGTTCGAGTAAGTCAAGGTTTTCAAATCCCCATATTTCGCAAGCGTACGTTATAATTGGTAGAATTGTTTGATCGAACAGTTTGAGCTGAAGGTCTATTGGTAAGTTTAAATTATAAATTCTAGTATATAGTAGATGCAACGCTTTATTGGCTTGGCTTGCAATATGCTTTCTAGCATTTAGGAAGCTTCCTGAGTTTGAAAAATACACTCCAAGATATTTATATTTATCTACTATCAGTACAGGTGACTTATAGGTCCAATGGACCGGGTGCTTGTAATTTGTACATAACTACTTGTAATATATATTGTATGCACATGTCACTATGATAAAATATTTACTTACTTACTTACTTACTTACACAGTATGTTAACCTAAACAAAAGCGAGTGCAATAGCTCATATTATTCAAATTGTTGAGCTGACATATGCGCTATTATTTACTTAGTTGAGCTAACAAAGTGAACATGTTAAGCAGTATTGGCATATACAGTTGAATTATTTGAAATCATAACTAGGGACTTCAAAATTAAACTGGCTATATGATGACACATGGCTAAATAGAAATTGAATATTAAATGGTCTCATGTTCGAAGACACAGCAAATGCATTTGTAAGTGGCTAATAATCATATGTAATAAATCACTTAATTATAAACAATATAAACACACACACACACACACACACACACACACACATATATACCGAGCAAAATAAATTTAGCACATAAAATTAATGTCATTTCCATAGACGAGATACAAAGCCGTGTATGTACGGAGGCAATGATAAAGTGGCATAGATCATGACCAATAATAATGCTACAAAGTCATTTGTAAACAAAGTCGGTGATAAAAATAAAGCAAATATGAACATGCTTTTATAGGTTATCGAAAATCGTTCTTATTTCAAAAAAAAGGAGGTAATTTTAAAATAATAAAATTTAGAATGTTTTTGTTTGAGAATAAGAACTGTTTGTGAACACATTTCAGCGTTTTTTTAACAATGACACTCAATGCCAAACATTAAAGTTGTTCAAAGCAATACGTTTATTTAATAAAATAACTTGTTTTCAATATTTCAATATATGGGAGGTAATTGCGATACTTCGCTTAGAAAATAATAAAATAACACAGTATTTTAAAAATCACATCTTTACCTAGCATTTACAATATCTTCAAACAATTATTTCAATTTTCATAGGTTTAATCTTGTGTCCCTGAAAAAGTAGTGCTAAATTTTTTTTATTCAGTATATATATATATAATTTACTTATTTGAGAATCCAAACTCTTTAACTAGCCAGGCCAAACCCCAAAACGGGAACCAACTCGTAATTCATTTTACTCGTTTTCAATAAACCTTTACTTTTAATCGACACATATATATAATTTGTATATGAACTGGTGAACTGGATAGAGTTTGATCAACGGCGTTGGCGTTATTTGGCGGGTTAGTTTCTTTTGGCGGGTTAGCTTCTTAAAGGGACACACTGCAATCTTTATTTTTTAAAAACTCACGGCGTCCCGCTAGTTTTTCTGCATAAATTGCATTTGTTCAATCATTGATATTAATTATAAGAATGGTATTAAGTAATTTGTGTTTGCATATTATTAATTTTTGATATTATTGCACCCAATAATATATATAAACTTATAGTATAATTAGACGAAATAGTGAATACTTAAAATTTGATTTATTAAATGTAACCAGGGTAAAAGTAAAAATGTTACTGGATATATACATGGAGACACCAATTTCAAACACTTCAAGATTGCCGTGTATCCCTTTAAAAGGTGTTTCCTCTGAAATCACAAGGTATAGAGTTCTCACATGTAGCATGTAGCATGTGTACCGACTGTATTCATATGGTGACCTCCTAGGGAAAACATGGCTCCAACCCGGAAGTCATAGTTTTACATAGTGTTATATTGGAAAATCTTTAAAAAAAACTTCTCTGAAAATGCAAGAGCCAGAGGTTTAATATGTTGCATTTACCATAAGCTTATATGATTGTTCAAATGCAGATCTTGGGTTCAAATGTGACTCGGCCTTTGGGGACATAGATTAACTTTTAAAAGAGCTATATAGGTTAATATTTACAACTCGTCTTCTCTAGAAAAAACATGAGCTAGAGGTCTAATAGTTTGCATGTACCATGAGCTTATGTTTCTCTACCAAGTTTATTCAAATGTTGGCCTTCGGGTAAACTATTTAAAACTCTTCTGCTCTAAATGTGCGAGAGCTGGAAACCTAATAGTTTGCACATCTATCAAGTTTATTCTAAAGGTTTTGTTTGTTTGTTTGTTTGTATGGATTTTTACGTCATTTTCAACACATATAATGTTATATATGACGGTCAATAGTTTTTGTTTGTGGTGGAGGCAGACCACTCACTTTTTCTGGGTAGAACCAGTACTGTACACCTCCCGCCATCCGTAAGAAATGCGACACATAGCGGAACAGGGGAATAAAGCTCTTTTTTCACTCTTTTAAAGAAAATACTGTTTTAAATTTACCATTTGATATGCAGATTGATCTATTCGAAAAAATGGTTTAAACCAGTTTTACTTTATGGTTCTGAACTTTGGGGATTTGGAAATATTGATGTTATCGAACGCGTCCAGTTAAAATTGTATAAGTATGCGTTCAATCTAAAATCTTCCACACCTTCCTCAATGATATATGGTGAACTTTAGGATTATGCCACTACATGTCGATATACAAACACGAATTATATCATTTTGGTCAAAACTTTATCGAGATTGTGACGACAATAAGTTATCTTCTTTAACATATTCTGTCGTCCTAGCATTAACAGACGCAAAACTGATGAAGTCAATATGGATAAATAATACAAAAGGCCTACTTTGTAAATTAGGTTTTCCGGGAATATGGTATTCGCAAAGTTTCAGAAACGCAAACTGGCTGGTTAAATCTGCAAACCAAAAACTTAAAGACCTTTATATACAAAAATGGATATCAACAGTTGTTATTATATAACCTATAAATAGACGCGTTTTCATTGGCTAAAAAGTAATTTTTTAGAAAAAATATCTAGCGATATTGACCTGTTTTTTTTATATTGACCTGTTTTTTTGATATTGACCTGTTTTATATAATTGTTTTTTTGATATTGACCTGTTTTATATAATTGTAAATTGAGGGTTATATAATAAAACAGTTATGGACTTTTCAGCTGTTATACATGATGTTGATATGTACCAAAAAATCATTATTGACCTCGGCTATCGCCTCGGTCAATAATGATTTTTTTGGTGCATATCACATCATGTATAACAGCTGAAAAGTCCATAATTGTATAATATATCATCCTCAAGTAACATTTAAAGATCTTTTAAATCCAGCTTTGGAACATGTAAATATATTTCCATTTTACCTACTTATGAACAAGAAACCATAGACTACCTGTCGAAACCTGTAGATGGAATGGCAAACCATTAAACGAAAGAGTTTGTATAGTATCACCGCGTATCAACGTCCTCCAGATATTGCTACAAAAATGAGTAGGTAAATAAGAAAACGGACGACGCATGAACACAACCAAGGTAATATTTCTTCTCTTTCCTACCATTTATCTTTATCTGCTGGCCTGAAACAATTAGTTTGCAGATGGATAACACTTATAATATTGTATTGCACTATCCCAAATGTGGATTGCTTTCGTATATTTTAAAATTTCATGAGAAAACTCGGCCTAATCACTGCATATTTTGTCCCGAAGTAATTGTATGTCATAAACACCACTTATATACCAATGACAGTTACTTGACTTTTTATTATTCCGCGCAATTTACAGAAGTTTTTCGAGGCCGGTGTACTGCAACTTGTTAATCGCAGTACTGCGACTTGCAAAATACTGTATTTTAAGTGTACTGCAACTTGTTCAACCACGTAGAGCACTATTGTCGTTCACACTCAAAATCATGAGGGTATTATTGTTAACGAGAACTTTTTTATAAGTGCATTATCCTTCAAAAATCAAATTCAGATGTATACTAAATCAACTGTATCAAGTTATGACCCTCATATTCAGTGCATTTTTCTACTTCTTACAAACACAAAGGAGGAATAATAGGATTTTAATTGTAGGTGGCGGATTGCCATATATTAAGAACGTGGTACGTTTCACCCATATTGGGAAATGCATCCCCGCACCCCACTCCACCACGCCAGATTTTTGTTTTACATATTTCTGTGTTGTTTTGGTTTTTGGTCCATTCAAAGACATATAGCTATGTACCAATCCAAGCCACTCAAAACCCGATTTTTTTCTTACTTTTTTATAAACTTCTGTGTTGTTTTGGTCAATTCAAACACATATAGATATGTTCCCCACTACCCCACATCCCACACCTGTAAGTCGATTTTTTTCCATCCGATCTTTAACTCCCAAGACCACTCCACTACACCTCACCCCACCCCTCACCTGAAACATTTTATCTTATTTTATATCTTGCATAAATTAATGTTCAAATGTATCGATGGGGATTTTACCACTTTATATGTAATACTACGACGATTCAACGAAACTCTACGGTAACTAAATATAAATAACCAGGAAGTACAGTATACAGGGAGGAGAAGGTAAAGTATTAAAAGTCATAAAATCATGGCACAATCAAGTTTGAATCTAGTCTCGGCCAGCTAGACCGTATCAAGCATATGTCTTACTTGCAGATATCGCTCTGGGCAGATTAGGCCAATTAAAGCGCCCACTAGCGATTAGTCCCAATTCATTCGCGCGTTTCATTCACGTGCATAAAGTTGACGTTTGCGTGACGTCATGTTGTAAATAAACGTACAACGTCAATTGTTGTTGCACCTGTTACCATTTTTGACGTCACATGCTGCTTCTCAAAAGTTCAAAGTAAGGAATTATTATGAAATTATTTACAAATAAGTGTTTTGAAAGTCTGGTAGAATCTCTCAAAATCTCGCCAAAATTGCCCAAAACGAGAGGGCGATTTTAAACGTCGTAGTTTCCCCAGGCCCTGGTTCTGGATCCGTGTTGCATAGTGTAACGAAGAAATCAGAAGCGGGCCGGGTGACCGAGGCTAGTTTAAACCTAATATGTCATAGTCTCTATCATCCAGACACACCCAAGCTGACTGCGAGCGCCAGCGAGCGTCTGGACTCACTGTTCTTTAAACAATTTGACCGATAGACGGCGCCAACCGTCAAAACTGACTGCGACGTGACGTCAGTTCAGTGGGAGCGCCAAGCCGCCGCGGAGGGATATTTACTTAAAAACGTCACGCGCAAAAAACGTAAACAAACTGCGTTTTGAGCAGATTTCAGGGTGGCGGTCAAAATGACACCAGTGATGTAAACTGTATTCAACTGACAATGTACAATGATGACACACATAAACAAATGCATCAATTCGTTTGTTACAGAATGAATTTTAAGTTTTTACGTGTTTTGTCGATTCTTTTTTATTAAAAATATGATTTCTAGGCTTTTACAAATTACCGATCGTTTCGAAAATTTATGTGAAATTTTAGCTTTTAATCAAATTGATAATTACAGTTTGTTCTTATAGCGAGAAAAAAGACGAAAGCATTAAAGTCAAGAAAAAGTCTTCCTCTACAGGCCTGTAAAATTTCATCAAAATTTGGAAAAAGTACTTTTTTCTACCCAAAAAAACGTTTCATGACCGTTCATAAAATTACAAACAGAAAAGTGAGACTCTCTTCAACCGTGTGCTTCATACAAAAAACTTTCAGAATCATATTTTTATCACTACAATTAAAACATAATTTATACAAGCCATTTCCTTATAAAATAACCATCATTTTCATGGCCTACTTTTAAAAATAAATTTAGGTCTATGTTGTGTAATTGTGAAAATTATTTCAGTCAACAAACATGCGAAAGAGCAAAATGTCAGCTGTTTATCGATCGACTTCAATTTTTTTATTTTGTATCTCGATTTGTATGAAGATTTTAACAGCGAGAAAAAAGACAAGAACATGAACGATGAGTTTAATCCTTCCTCTGGCAGTATGTGAATTTCCAAGCGAATTTGAAAAAAGTACTTTTTTCTACCCAAAAAAACGTTTGGTCACTGTTTTACGCAAGCGTTTCGAACGTTGTTTTTGTGTAGTTTTATTACACGGATTGGAATTACGGCATGCAATACATCGGTCAGCTCTGTGTGTGATAAATTCTGAAATTACCTGATATATTGTAGTGAACAGACAGTCGATAAGAGACAAAATATTTATGCTAACATGATATATTTTAAATTCGATTGTTATTGAAAATATTGCAAAAAAATCAATACCGTGTTTCCCCGAAGACCACATTCCAACACAGAATTGTGACGTCACAATGCTTGTACTTATTATAATCACAGTGTGAAAAGGTGTACGCGGACAATTTTTTAAATCTTCGAAAGGACGTGTGTTTTTATTTATTTATTTTGGTCGAAGAGCCCTTTAAAAAAAGTATCATTGGCTATTATCCTTTCGACCCATCCACCCCCGCCCCCGACCCCCATCCAGCACATTTTTTTTAAATGGACAAAATTAATCTAGAATGCGAACTATGATTTTAAATGTATTTTAAAGGCCATTTGGATTGTCGAGGCAAATATAATATGAACTAGGGCTTTATTGATTTGAACAGCGACAGTGAATAGTCCCATTAGACATGCCATCACCAGGGCTCCAGCTCCTTAGGTTCAACGCCTTTTCCACTGTGTAACCGATGCCTCTTTTTTGAAAGTCTGTGAAATAGCATCTTTGAAACAATCTGTGTATTAAACCGTGCCATCGCCTTTACATCTGAGATACCAAGAACACATGATTGGCAATCGACCACGTCCATGTATGTGTACCCTGCTGCACCCCCTCCCCTCCGTCCGCCCCCACCGCCACCACACACAGTTTAACTCATCTTAGTGGGGTTCGGGGTCCCTCCCGCCCTCACTCCGTTTAACTTATCCTAGTGGGGTTCGGGGTCATGCTACCCGTACTATTTTTTTCGATGTTACAATGCGCGTTCTGACGTATATTTCAGAGTTATAAAACGGTAGATAAAGGTAAGTACACACATGTACCTGAAACTATTTTTGGACTTTTTACGTTTTCGATTTCCGAGTTAGGCGTAGGGTCAGGCGTACCGTGTTTACGCAGAGCTACGCCAATGACACCTACCATCTTTTATGAAACTATATTAGTACCAATCAGTAAGGGATGGGCAGAACCCTGCAGTCTATAGGGTAGATATCAATAAAATTCGGATTCGGCCGTGTTAGCGATGACCAAGACACTTTCCCTTCGTCTCGTCCGTCGGATGGGGACGTAAACCGGGCGGTCCCGTGTATCGGTTTATCCTCCGAGCACGTTAAAGAACCATAAGAATATATTCGATAACAAGAGTAGGGCAGGTTCCCAGATTTCTATGTATTCCTTCCCCTCTCTCTGGGGCGGCTCTAAATAACCTATACTGTGTTGATGAGCCGCTAAACAACATTCAATTCAATTAAAACGTATATTGTCTCGTGGTCTAGCTTGTGTGTCGTCTCAACATGGGATAAATAAGAGCTATTAACATTATATATTTACTTATATATATTAGGCCAAAAAAACAACAACTTGTGTTTCCGGTAGCCCGACCGACCCTATTTTTAAGGGGCCGACCCTAAATCTTTTTATGAAAAAAAATATATATATTGTTCCGAACAATGATTTATCACAATATATCGCGGTAAACTGACATCACAGATAAACTTTCAGCGGTATCATCAACTTGAATGGGGTTTATGATATAAATACATGTAGAATCTCACAGAATCTTGCTCCAAAAAAAAAATAAAAAATGCTTACCTACCGACCCTATTTTTTTTTAGCATGCCATAGGAAACACACCTATTTTTTTGTTTGGCCTTACTATATTTAACTATAAATCGGCTACTGTGCAGCTTCTTCTATTTTTTAATTTTCTAACGTACTTAAAATTTTAAGATGGTCGCCAAAATGAGAAAAGCATGAAAAACAGCATCATGTATTATAACACAAGTCTGGCATGTGCTTTTGTCAGCAAGGACATTTATCATTCCTGATTTATTTTAAATGGATTGGAGGCGGTCTGGAAAGTCTTGACTATAGGCGTCTATTCAAATACGTAATGCGTTTCATTTTCATATTGAATGTACATAATATTATGCTCTAACCACAACTTTGCCAAAATAAAATTCATAGTTATTGGACATGTCAATAGCATTGAATAATTGCTAAGGAAGAACTTTATACATATTTTCATAGAGTAAGACGAAAATGTGTGTTTCATGATCATAGGTTCTATAAAAGAGGATCTAAAATGAGAGCTGACAGAGCTTAAAGTGACCCCTAAGCGTCTGCCATGTCCACTGACACAGATATATATATTATAGGGAGGTCAAGTGTAGTTTAAATGTTGGATATACTCAGGTTTAATGAATTCATAAGTCATTCAACTGGAAAAGTGATCATTTGTTTAATAGGCATGTCAAACATATAATACATACTGGTAATGGCTGTGAGTGAAATGTATAAATTATTGGTGCAATATTATCAACAGTTTAGTAATATAATAATAACTATTAGCTTTGCACTATTCTAGTATTAATATTAATGATTGCAAAAATGTGAATTATGTAGAAAAACTAATGGGACGCTGCGAGTTGTTAGCTTTTCAACAAATCAAGATTGCTGTGTGTCCCTTTAAGGTCCATAATTAATATGTTAATAAAACAAGTTACAACCCTATGCTGTTTGTTTTTTTAAAGTTGTGTCTAAGGTTTTGAACATAGTTCAGCATCAACATGTATTCTCCGTTATATGTACACGTAACAGTCAGTTCAATACAACTGTATACTTCAACGTCTCAAATGGAATGATGAGTGTTTTTTTTATTGAGTATTAAATAAGCAAAACTACTTTTCACATCACTCTCATTGGCATGGATGACAGGCTAAATGCATGTGGGAGGAAACCAGCATGCACAGATCATTGTGAAAAACTTGAGTGTCAATTAGTGTTGAGAACAAGAACTGTAGATGTAATTCAAGATAATCCATTCAATTTATTGTTCAATACTTGGATCCATTACAGTTGTATACCGTAACCTTGTGTTGTGTAAATGGCAGCATCTTGTCTGACAAATAAAGAAAATGCAAACACTGAGTATTACAACTTTAATATCTGCTGTACATGAAATACTAAAACTTGATCACTTTTAATAATATACAAAATATGTATTTTATATAGAACCTATGTATACAGGCCAAATAAAATAAAAATTAAACCTGTGTTTACATATCATTGTCAATAAAAGTGGGCCAGTATATTTATTTGGTATCAAATATTTACTTGTTATCATTTTTTTACTCCATGAATTATATTTAGACCACAAGAACATTAAATGAAGAAAAATCTGACTGGCTGCAGGCTTAAACATATTAAAACAGATTATATTATTTTTTTACCTCAGAATAACTGATTATTATTTAATTCCCAATAAAAAGAGGAGTCAGCAGTGTATTAAGGGAGTTGGTCTGGTTTAATACAGTAAACACAGACCTGTATATTTAATTCGGTCTTAGTCAATATAAAATTTACTGAAAAAGATTACCAAATGTTTTGTTTTTTTAATACCGAGAACGTTTGTATTGTTTAAGATCCTTTTCATGCTTTAATACTGTCTCTCAGTTCCACCTTTCAAGGTAAGGTTTCCAGGTGTTTTAACTAGATTTATCTAATTATTATTATTTTATTTATTTTTTGGCATTGATGTGAAATGCTTCCCCACCATACAAATAAGTTCTGCTTACAAACCTTTAGGAAATCCATCTTGTTTTTGTGAGCTCCTCCAACCTAACCTCATCCAACCAAGAGTCGCATTTCAGATCAGAATATGTAAGATGCAGGCATCATGTCTGTGAGACTGATGTCTCCCTTTGAAAAAAATAATGACACAGTGTATAAACGCAATTGCCAAATTTCATTTGGATCTGAACATTTCGCTGAAATTAAATAATAATTAGATAGATCTATGCATTCAATTCTTATTTCTATGTACTGTTACTTAGAAAATGTGTTCATCAGGGCTTTTTTCCACAAAATTGGGAAGAGGCCCAGGCCTGTCCATGTTGGGGGAAAAAGAAGAGCTTATTTCTCATTTTGGGAAAGATGTAAGATTTTACCAATTAAGTAAATTTGACAATACTATGCTTTATTTATATTTTCAGCCAACAGTTATTATAAATACTGTTTCTCAGTCAGAACTGACTCCACAGACAAAAACACATTGCAGAATTAATGCTTTTTCTCAAATTCTGAGTCATAGCTGCTTTCTGATTGGCAAATATGTCTGCCACAATTTTGGAACAAACAGTCAAGTTCTCAATTGGGAAATAGGCCTTTTAGAGGTGTCTCTGTTACATAAGGTAAAAAAGCCCTGTTCCTGGTACACAGATCACTTTAGCGGAGTCAATCACATAAAATTGAACTGGGATGTAGTGTATATTTTGTTTTTAATTGAAAACCAGGTGTTGCAGTATTTCGCATTTCATTGAACACATTTTAAGTAGGGTTTGTAGAGAAAATATGCAGGAGGGACGTAGAAGAGAGGGGAAGGGGGTTAGGGATAGTGGTGGGGGCAGCAGGGCCTTTTTACCAGTTTTGGGGAAGGGGCCTTTTGCTCTTAATTAGGGGTGGAATACATAAATGGGGAATGAAATTGCCAAGGTAAGTTTAAAAAGTGGTGAAGTCTGCATGCTTTTAAAAGAAATGAGAGTGGGGAATGGGCCTTTTACAGGCCGCTTCAAAGAAGGGTAAAAAGTCCATGGGGAGGGTATGCATCAGCTGCCTGTGGGTAAATGTAGAGAAGGGGGTGGCAGGGATGTGGTTTAGGAATTGCTGTGTCCCATGGCCATGCAGCATATGTGGGGTTTGACACTGGCCATTACAGGCATACCATAAGGTGTACCCCTTCATAGGGTTCATGGCTGAGGGTCTCCCAGCGGTTTTGGGGAACAAGGGAACATATTTTTGGGGAACAAAGCAAAACGTTTTGGGGATCACCGGGTCGTATTGTCAGGGAACAAGGGAACATGGACCACCCCTGGAAGGGCCTCATGTCTATGGCTACAGGTCTTGTTATACAAACAAGAATGATTCTGAGAGAGGAATCATATGAATAATTCAATGAAATCAACAACTGTCACGGCTGATCCAGTTATGTTTACTATTTACACAGTTTGTCAACATTAACAATAACACCATCGATGTGCTTGGCAAATTTCAAGAAAACACTGCATAAACAAACCAAAAAAAGAGTTGTACATGTACACATTTGAACTTACGTGTTATTTGCCTGCAGAGCTCTAAGCCAGTCAACTGTTTCCTTCATTACGTTAACCTATGTATATTTCCAATTGTTTTTCCCAGTGTGAACACCCTGCATCAGATAAACTATCAAAACTCAGTGGATTCAACGTTTACCAACGTGTAAACACATTCTACGTATTGATGACGTAATCCAAAACTGACATTTTACAAAAAGCGTTCACTCCTGTAAACTAGGTACGCGTAAAATTGATAACTGTGGTTTGAATCGACGTTTTTACAAAAAGAAAATGGCGGCGTTTTGTGTTTTTTTTAATGAAATAGTCCGGCAAACACTAAAAAAATAATCCCTGTCGCGGAGTATCAAAATGATCAAAAAAGCTGAATAATTAGTTCCTGGCGTTCCCACTGGTTTGATTGCAACATCAAAGTGCACGTTGAATTACGCGCAACATTAGTTTCAATGGGATTTGTGTACGTCCTTATTAAATATACAATAAACTTCGTTTTATTGTAGTTTCTCTAAAAACATAATATAATCTTACAAAATGATGTTTAAAATTTAGTTTTTAGCATTAATCGTGATCCGCTGACTATGTTTGGAGTAATGTTATTGCACAACATTGCGCGTAACGTCACGTAATACGTCGTGACGTAGGGGGTGTTTCCCATAACAAACTGAAGATGACCAATCAGAGGCCGGTGATTTTTTTTTTGTCCACACCTCGTTTTGATGTCAAAATTTTTAAAGAAGCTTTACTCCAGACCATCGTATGGACTTCTTTGAGAGAAGTCTCGCGAGAGGTCTGGATGATCGAGACTAATTATGTCAGCGTCGATCTTTGTGATATGGAGGCAGCTTTAGACTACTAAAGCGTTCGATGTCATGTAATGACAAAAGATATTATGTTTTTGTTTTTTTTATTTCGCAAATTGAAATGACGAATAAAATATAAAACATATTAACAACTAATGAAATAAAACATATGTTAAACATTAAAACTATTGCATTTTGACTGTTTGCTATCTGCAACATAATATGAACTATTTATCAAAACGTAAAGTGCATGGCTATGTTGTAGCCAACAAGAAAACATATTTTAAAGACTAGCATAACACAACTTTTTATAAAAACAAGATGCCCAAGAGGGCCTGTGGACGCTTTACTGGTTTAAATGGCTCTTTGGGGTTGTCACCACAAAATTCCCATCAGTACTACGGTATATTAAAACATTGCAAAAACAAGAGGGCCTGAGTATGGGGTAAAAACGGGGGGGAAATGCAACAGGCACAACTAGATTATATCCTTTTCCACAGACAGTGCAATTGTGTTTAAAGGCGTGTTGATGTTTGTTTTCCTTATGCAGACTAAAACCAAATTTGCTCTTTAAATGTTTCCCTTATTGATCGCACATCACTTGCTCACTTTGGTCTTCTTTTTATGGTGTGCTTGTGGACGTGAGTTTCGTAGCTTGCCTCTTTATGTGACGATTAAAGTTGCTTTTGTGTTGTGTAGAATAGTCACAGTCCTCACAATAGTGATCGGGCTTTACACCATCATCGGCAATCCCCGATATGTCCAATGAGGAGTTTGTCAGGTCCATCTACAAAAAAGGATATGTGAAAGTTATTAAAAATAAGACCTACCTAATTCAACTCGGTCTTTATCCTTGATTTTCAACCAAGTCTACTGTTAAATCTAAGGTATCTACAGCGCGATTCTTTTAAAACCCTGCATATTTTCAAGCACATTCAACATATGTATCTTTCAAAATCACTTCGAAAATTATGTTCTTTTTAGGTAGTCAAAATCAAGTCTTGAAAATTATGTTCTTTTTAGGTAGTCAATTTTTTTTTACTATAGAACTTAAGGTTAAAAACCGAGTAACGCATATTTTATCACATAACGCTACTGAAAATAAGATAAAATCTTAACATCTCTGAAATTAGAAATTATAAATTTAAACAACAACCTACAACCAAACTTTATAATATAAACGAAAAATCAATTAATTATTATTTGACTGTAAATACAATAAGTTATTGGCCGTCATTAATTCCTGTCTTAGTAAAAAGAACGAAAATGACTTCCCAAGTTGCAGTACTGTTCGAAACAAGTTGCAGTCCAGTCCCAAATACAACTCCGGCAAGTTGAAGTACACCCAAGGATGGCATATTTACATCGATATAACATAAAGTACGATATTTGTGCACTTATGCATCAGAAAACGTCATGCATGATGACAAAATATATCTATTAAAAATTGACAAGAAAATGTAATAAAGAGGAAAAATCATTTCCTCAAAAGCAGACGATGCAAACTTTTTTTGTGATTAGGGCGGTGATTATCGTTTTTATTACACGTTTATAACGTTATAAAACGTATTCGGTGTATCAGTACAGAAATATGATAGTGTTGGGTTCTTATAACTCGTAGAACAATGATGAAAAGAAACCCGTGTTCATAAAAAAATATAGTTTCTTACCCTCGGTTCCCTCCCTACTCGCAATATCCGGAGGACGTTGATACGCAGTGAGTATCTAACACTCAAGATATAGAGGATGAATTTCACCACATTCTGACCTGTAATAATTTTATAGAACAAAGGAAAAAGTACTTAACACCGTATTACTATACACGTCCAAATATATTAAAATTTCAACAACTTATGAGCACAAATAACAAGACAGATTTAATAAAATTATGCAACTTCACTGACATTATTCTGAAAAAATGTATAATTGTGTATCGATTTATAATACACATTAAAGCAGTTGTAGCCTATTTTTGTTTATATTACATGTATATTGTACTCATTAAACACCATGCCTCCCCCACCCACCCCACCACCACCCACTAGCACATGCAGAATTTTATGCTGTGATAATTATTATTATTAGTAGTAGTATAATCACAACATTTCGCCAAGTCTCCCGGACATAAATTGTCTCGCGAGATTTAGAATTATAACCCACACAGCTAAACATGTATCGATTTTCAGAATGTATACATTTTCAGAGAGCTAAATATAATCACAACATTTTGCCAAGTCTCCCGGACAAAAACTGTCTCACGAGATTTAGAATTATAACCCACACAGCTAAACATTATCTATGGTTTCCATAGTATACATTCTGAAAATGTTAACTTTTTTATTATAATCACCACATTTCTACGATTTTGTACGTGTTATCATTATTATCAAAATCCATACATTTTAGCTGTCTGAAAAAATGTATACATTCTGAAAATGTATACATTCTGAAAATCGATACATATGTTTAGCTGTGTGTGTTATAATTCTAAATCCCGCGCCAATAGTACATAAACTAAATGACAGTGACTTTCTTTCCATTATGAATGTTTAACTTTATTGTGTGTTTTTTTTGTAATATTATATTTGTATAAACAAGTCACTTTTAAATTAGTGAGAAAAAAAATACTTTAATACCACTTACTTAGACATAGGAACCCCGACAATACCTTTTCACAGGTTTCGTTTTCGTTTTATGTGTCATGGTATAAATACGGGAGGTACTCTATCTGTTATATTGAAGGTAGCGCCGTTGTGTAATGGTTAGCATCGCGGCTTAGTAACCCAGGGATCGCGCATTCAATCCCAGCCAGGACCAATTTGGGTTAATTATCGAAATATTTCAAAAATATTTCATACCTTACCAGTCCTTTGGATGAGACTTTAAGTGCATTACAGCGAGGATAAATAAATGCTTATACGCACGCACCTGTTATATCTCCACCTGTGTACATATTGTGCACTATGATAAGGCACATGTTGAATTATGTCACTTTTTTCTTTTTTCGTGTGATACTAATTATATAATAACTTACTGATAAACACATAAACATTGAAGTAAAATTCTTTTCCTGCCTGTAAATATTAACTCCAGTATCACTGAATCACTACACTGTCCGAAGAAATATCTATAAGACAGCACGTCGAAGTCCCGTGCAAATACTGATTTTCATGTAGTTCCCAGACGAAAAGATCATTCATTTTGTTTACCCCAATTTTATATTAGTACTTAGCAGTAGGAACGCCACGGACCTATAACATATCAGTTCTGTTCGCATTTTAACTCCGCGAACATGGACTATTTCTTTGTATTTTACGGACTATTTTACGAATTTTCAATTAAAACAGACGCCATTTTTTTACACCCGAAATTGTGCGCGCTGCGTCGGCGAGCACTACGGGAACCTATGGAGTCTAACAACACGCGTAAAGTGTTTCATACCGTAGATTATGTAAAAACTAATACCTTACCGGACGAAATAACGTCCCATTATGTGTCAACACGATGCAGTGTTGGTGACTGACAGGTCACCGTGACATAACTTGACACGTGAAATTGACATGTTGGTCAAATTGGATTTGGGATTACTGTCTGCTGCTAGATGTCCATGATCAAGGTATTTGTTTTGTCATTAAAATGTGTTTGTTAATAAACAGTACACACCACTTTAGATCGTACATATTTAGACATTAGCCAAATATAGTGCCTAAAAAAGTGGCGTATACTGTTTAATAGTTCATATTTTTCGTGTACTCCGATCTTTCCAGTAACTGGATGTACTGTAAACTGTAGAACGTTTCGTGGAATAAACCATTTACTAGTAGAAATGCTATCAATGTCCCCCGCACCCCCGCCCACCCAAGCAGGGTAGATGTGGGGGGATGGGGGTGGGTAGATGGAGCTTGAATACCGAAAACAAGGAGGGGGTAAGGAAACTAGAAACCCCCTCCACCCCCACCCCTCAGATGCATGAATGTAAATTGTTAGCGTTGTCTCTTTATCGTTATGTTATTCCCCTTTTCTCGCACATTCGTGAATACATACCCGATACAACTACCATTGAAACAATGTAAACAGCCATTGACAGGTCAGATTCATATTTATGTACAGTAACATAGATCTACATACACATATGTGTACATATATATCCATGACAGTAAGTAGAGTTTTGAGTTTTCCTTTATAAATATGTTACATTATGTATAACAAAGGATAAACTCTGTCTGTTTGATCATTGACATTGGATTGATGTTGTTTTTCAGAGAGGCCTCAAATGTGAATCGTGCCCTTGAGCAATTCTAAGTGAATTGATACTGACGCCTTCAGAATGTCAAGCCGAGTTAAATGCCATTGGATCATTTTGAGGTGGGAGCCCTTTTAAAAAATGTTTACACTTGTGTAGTTCTTTAAATGGAGCTTGTGTTATGCTTGCACGGTGCTGTTCAAAGTTACAGTAAAAAATGTTTTCGGTGATAATGCAGCGTGATTGTCATATGAGCTCGTGTAAACTACATGTACTGGATACATGCGAAAACAAGTTGTGTTAAAAGGGACACTAGGCAATCTTTATTTTTTTTAAACTTCTGGAGTTCGGTCAATTATATATATGTATAATTTGCATTTGTGCATAGTTCAGAACTGTTGATAATAGTGCACCTATAATATAGTTAAGTGTTTGATAAAATAACGAAGACAAAATGAAACACTTTTATTTAATTTTTAATGCAAGCAGGTTTAAATTTAAAATGTTACCAGGTTAACAAATGGAGATGCTAATGTTAATGCTTGATAAATACTTCAAGAGTGCCGTGTGTCCCTTTAACATCAACTAATTACAATATTATTATGGTCTATGTGATGGGTCCCCAATTTATTAAAGGGACACAGAGCAAATTTTCAATCTTGTGTCTGTTTTACACATTTTCACATCAGAACAGACCACACATCTACAAACGTGTCTTCTCAACTGCCCTATTTAATCGTGTTTTATTACTAAAACTAGCGGCATCACCAGGTTTTGAGATAGAAAATAAATAGTTGAATATTAATATTTTCTCCCCATGTAAAATGACCTTACTAAGTCATTAAAGTAAAATATCCTATGAACAAAACGTGTAAAATTTAACAATTTTAGATTTTTGGCAAGAGTTGTATTTTATTCCCCTTCTAGTAAAAATGGCTTATAGAGCATTGCACCATCTGTCAGATTTAACTTTCCTTGTAATATATTCTTGCTGTAGTACTGTTGGGTGAAAAATACATTAAAATTGTTCTGTAATCATGTCAGGTCAATCATATACTCGTATGATACACAATATAATATGTATTTGATGTGCCATTTACTCAGTTTTGGTCAAGGGACGTTTATAGCATATCGGCTTTGAATCCAGTGAACACGGATTCAAGTCTTACTGGCGCTACTGGGTTACTTTGATGTATCCTGCTAGCCCATTGTGTCAAACTGTCCCATTCCCCTTAACATGCCCTAGCTCCCCCTAGCAACACCTGATTCAAATTGAATACTGTACGCGACTTATTTTTTTATTTTATTTCAGGCTGCACGTCATGTGGAAGAAGACTCCATGTACACCACTGGCCAGAGTCAATGCTGTAGTTTATGTTCGCTTAATTATTTGCTTAATAAAGTATACATATGAACTAAAATATTGTCTTTATAAATATGTCTTCCACCACAAAGTGGTAGGTGAGACAGATTATATTTGGCCTTTCCGTTCGTCCGTCACAAATCTTGTCTGCGCTATTTGTTGGATTTTTACGAAACTTTGTAAGAAGCATCAGTATGTGCATATCAAATATTGAAGGTCAAGGGCGCCGTGACCCAATAATGATCATGAAAAACCTTGTCTGCACTGTGCACTTCCCCAGAAGCAAATCTCATCAAAATTCATGGTTTGAGTGCATTTGGTGAGAGAATGATGCCTTTTGATTTTGATGTCATTAGGTCAAAGATCATTGTCACCGTAACATGATAATGTAAAATGTTGTAAACTGTAAGTGAAATATCATGAACTTAATGGATGGATTGCTTCTGGCGAGAGGGTGATCCTTTTGACTGTGAGTGGGTCAACGGTCAAGGTCACAGACCGGATAATGAAACGCATTGTCCGCACTGTAACTTCTGTTTTCCTGAAGGAAGTCTGTTGAAACGCCATGGGTTGACTGCCTGTTATAAGACTATTGCATCGTTTGATGATTTTGAGGTTAATATGTCAAAAGGATAATATAACCCTAATACCTTGGCCACAATGCAACTCCTTATTTACTGAAGCAAATACATGTATCATGAAACTATATGGGTTGACTGCATTTGGTAAGAGAATGGCCCCTATTTAGTTCGAGATCA
Organism: Cyrtodaria siliqua; assembly: GCA_037043455.1. NCBI lineage: Eukaryota > Metazoa > Mollusca > Bivalvia > Adapedonta > Hiatellidae > Cyrtodaria > Cyrtodaria siliqua. Next base: position 19,052 of record JAWPHD010012689.1, read on the forward strand.
AATGTCAAGGTCACTGATCCGATCATGAAAACCATTGTCCGCACCGTAACTCTATTTTCCCTGAAGTAAATATATTCAAACGACATGGGTTGACTGCCTTTGGAAAGAGTATGATCCCTATTAATATTGAGGTCAATAAATCTAAGGTCAACGTCACAGTGACTTGATAATGAAAAATCGTGTCCGCAATGAAACTCTTTTTTACTTTCTCTAAAGCTAATTTCATAAAACGTCATACTTTGACTGCCTTTGGTGAAATGATAATCCCTGTTTATTTTGAAGTCAGTAGTTGAAAGGTCCGTTACCATGACCGGAAAATGAAAAGTCTTGCCCACACAGTTTTTCCTTTTACCTAAAGCAAATTTCATGAAACTTCATTGGTGGACAGTGGAAAGAGGATGATCCGTTTGATTTTTAGGTCAAAAGTCAAGTTCCTGCTGACATCCATTATCAAACATTTATAAACAAGGATAAGCATATGGTACAACATGTTATAATAGTAATGGTGTAATATATGAATATTTTCTTGCACAATGTAGAATCCAGTAAAACAAGTGGTTTTGTTCATCGATACTGTCGCCTGTGAACCAAACCACTTGTTGTTAAATTACAGGATTCAACAGTGTGTAAGACATATTCCGAAATCATAAATTAATTTTTATTTTATTAAAAGAAACAAAACATGCTATTTGATGAAAACAGACGTATTCAAATTTTCAAAGTAGCAATATTCGCAGAATATAGTAGATTTCAACTGCTGAAAACAAACATGTATTTTTTTTTCAGGAAAAAACATTTCTATGAATACTGTATAGTATTTATCATCGTTATATATTTTTTCTGGGAAATGTTTAATATGTCTGTTTTCAAATACCACAGATCGTAACACACCGCACATGTTTATTAAGTATTTACTTTCAGTAGTAGTGAGTATGACTGCGTTCTGAAACCATTCAAATAAATATAAATTAATAATATATATATATATATATATATATATATAACTATATATGCCCTATAAAGATAACAGACCCAAACTTTTCGGATTCACGCGTACAGTGTTTCACAACACCACAAACCATTGACACAATTTCATGTCCACATATGTATGTTATGCAATCTTCGAGTTTACACAAAATCATGTTTGTTACTGACAGTAGCATGTATGTTACTCGTCAGTCATGACATTGTTTGTTAAAATAAATTGGGCACTCTGACATTAACCCAAAGCACGTATACAACATATATACAGAGGAGAGCTGTATCTATATGATTTTGTTTTTATTCTCGCTTCTAAAATGACGAAATAAATCGATTTAAATAAAAGGCGCATTCTCAGCAATACACAACGTATTGTGTGTACGTTGGTGGGGAAGCCGACGGGGTTGGAGGGATACAGTCATACTACCGTAATGTTGCTCTCATAAATACTGTGAACATACTACATCAATAATATAACAACTACTGAACAATGCTGAAATCGATTTATCTTTATAAATGAATTCATAATTCCACAATTTTATTCCGTGCGAACATCGATTTGGAACGTCGAATCGGCGTATTTAAGCGATTACGGTGTACTTCGTTAATTTTCGGGGGTGGTGGTGGTGGTGGTGGGGGGGGGGGGGGGGGGGGGGGGGGGGAAGTACTTGCCTCCGGGTTTTTTATATTTTACATATCTACAGAGAAAAAATGTATTTACGCGTACATGCTTTTTTCTTTCTAAAATGATGAAATAAATCCAAACACCACTCAAACTAATGAGAAACCCGTTTACACTTCGGTACCGACCAACAACAGACCAAAACAGCACAATAAAAACTATGAAACGTACCCAATAAAATCTCATATTAGCAATGTGAGAGAAAACTCAAAGCTGTCTTATTGTTCAGATGACTCATTTAGCGGCATATACACAGGCAGACTGAGAAGTTACTATGTTAGTGGAATAGACCCTATGTCCACTCAAAGAGGACTAGAAACATACTTAACTCTCAGAGGCGTTACACCTACTGAACTGTCATTGTTTGAAAATAAAAAAGGTGAATTAGTTGCTAAAATGGCCATACCTCATTACCAAGGAAAAATCATTGAAGAGGATGATTCCTTTTGGCCGCAATTTACAAGATGTCGGCGCTGGTACTCTAAAAATGCTTGGTCAAATTTTAAGAGCTCAATACAACAAAAGAGAAGTCACCGTTATGATAATAATAATGAATATGACGTAAACAGATACGATGGAAACGATCATGAAATTGACTAATGGCGGGTAAATCTAAACAAAAACTACCAGTCCCTTGTCTTCTTAATACCTTAAACATTATCACTTGGAATGTAAGGGGTATTATGTCCTCGGCTGCCAGCCTCAGTCAAACATTAGACGAGTTAAATATTGATATAGCGCTCATTACAGAGCATAAATTACTACCTCACATGAAATTCTTTATGGATAGCATTAATTTAAACTATAGAAATCATACATTGTGTGACTCCTCCTTTGATGTATATGGCTCTGTTAAATGTGGTAAAGCTGGCATTTCAATATTGTTTAAGAAAGATCTTAAGTTCTCAATTAGAATATTAGATGAAATACATGACGAAAAAATAACTGGTTTAGAACTTATTTTGAAAAATAATACAAAATTGTTCATTTTATGTATTTATATGCCGGCTTCAAATTATGCAAATGTTGAATACGAAAATGTACTGAATACTTTGCAAGCAGCCTTAGACACATACTCCGATCAGGGTACTGTAGTAGTTGCGGGTGACATGAACGCCGAATTAATAAATTTAGCAGGAATAGGCAATACGTTTAGAGATAAATCTCTGTCAAATTTCGTTAAAGATAATGAAATGTTCTCTTTAGGACTACAGCCTACAAGACAAGGTCCATTTTATACATTTAAACCCGCAGAGAAAATGTTGGATCACATATTAATTCACAAATGTTACGCTGATATTATCAATGAAACCCACATTCTAGACGATGATTTATTCGGGGTATCGGACCATCTACCGATTTTTACTAGTATAAATGTACAATTTGAATCATTACGAGAAAACCAAAGAACAGATAAAATTGCTTGGCACAAAATTAATGATAATTTCACTGAACTATACCAAAATGACATATCTGTAGCATTGCAAAATACACATTTTCAAGATAAAGATACTTTCTATAATGATATAATATCAATAATAACAAAATCAGCCAATAATACCCTCCCCAAAGCGAAATTTAACACACATGCGAAACCATACTGGGGAAAAGCCGTACAACAGGCACATCGTGATCAGCGTATCGCGCGAAAGCGGTGGATAGCGGAAGATAGACCGCGCGGTAATGAGTATAAAAGTTACACCGAATACAAATTACTGAAAAGAAAATTTGTCAACACGCAAAAGGACGCTATTAAAACCATAGAAAATAAATTTTATGAAGATCTGGAAAAATACGCGGAATGTGATAACAAAACATTTTGGAGTCTTGTAAAGAAACGAAAAAATCAAAAATCCCAGAGTTGCTCTCAAATTGAAACACAAAATGGTATTGTCCGCGATCCACAGGGTATTTGCGACCGGTTTTGCGAATTCTACTCGCAGATATACACACCACTTGAGTCAAATAATTTTGATAACGATTTTAAAAGATCTATAGAAGTTGAAATTAAAAAGATTTCCGATAATAATATAACCTACGATGACACGCCTAAACTTAATCCCGACATAACTGCCGAATATATAGAAAAGTTAGTCAGGTCTCTAAAGAGCAAAAAAGCTGCTTCGTTTGACAATATTTATAACGAACACTTAAAATTAGGTGGTAAGATGTTATATGTCGTTCTTGCAACGTTATTTTATAAAATTATAACGGAAGAAATATTACCAAAATTAGGTGGTAAGATGTTATATGTCGTTCTTGCAACGTTATTTTATAAAATTATAACGGAAGAAATATTACCATCTAATTGTAAAAGGGGCGTAATAATTCCTATATTCAAAAACAATGGTAAATCCCGATCAGACCCAAGCAATTATAGGCCCATCACATTATTACCAGTCATATACAAGTTATTTGAAAAAAGACTGCATACAAAACTCTTAAATTGGATAGAAGCAAAATGTATTGAATTTCCAAACTCACAACAAAATGCATATCAGAAATGCCTTGGGTCCATAACGGCATCATTTAACTTACAGGAAGCCATATTGTATAATGTTGAGTTAGGCAGTAAAGTTTTTGTCTGCACCCTGGACACGAAACAGGCTTTTGACACTCTCTGGATAAACGGTATATTCTACAAACTGCATGAGTTAGGCATTCAGGGAAAACCCTGGCGGCTTATAGCTAACGCACATACACGCATGCAAAGTTGTATATACATTAATGGCGTACAATCAAAGTGGTTTGCAGTAAATCAGGGCGTCCGGCAGGTTGGGACTATCTCTACTCTAATTTACAATCTGTTCATTGATGGGCTCTTGAACGAGTTAGAACGTAGCAATCTCGGAACATGCATATTAGATGTAAAGGCAGGAAACTGCACTTTGGCTGACGACCTCACTCTATCGTGTACATCCCCAGAAAGCTTACAGAATATGTTAGATATAGTAAATAGATATTCGACTAGATGGCGCTACATAATTAACCCCTTAAAGAGCAACATTATCATTTTTGGTGACAAAGCTAGAGTAAAAAAATGTCCTGACTTTTTTCTAGGTCAAGACAAAGTAAATATTGTAAGAAGCGTCAAACATGTAGGAATCACACTAGTCGATAGTTTCACTCATAATGAAAAAATCAAAATTGCGATTACGAAGGCAAAATCTGCGTTCTTCTCTCTAATGCCTCTTGGTCTCGCTACAAACCTCATTAATCCAATTTTATCAGCGTCCCTTATACATAAGATCTGTATACCAACGCTATTGTATGGGTCGGAACTTTGGTTTAATTTATCCAAACAGAACATTGAGCAAATGGAGATTTTTTGCCGCTTTTGCGCTAAAGTAATACAGGGATTTGATAGACTTACTAGAACGGATATGTGTCTAAGCATGCTCGGGTGGTTGCCAGTACAAGCAGAGGTTGATAAAAGAAAGTTAGGATTTCTACAAAAACTATGTTCGATGCCGAATGATCTACTTCCAAAGCAGGTCTTTAATGCACGCTTATCTATGTTTATAGTTAGAACCGATAATAAACAAAAAGGCTATATTCCTGATATTTTTAAAATTTTAAAAAAATATGATATGGTACATTTTATTGTAAATTATATTGAATCAAGTATATTTCCGAGCAAACTTGTTTGGAAAAAACTCGTCAAGAAGAATATTTATAAGTATGAATCTAGCCAATGGCTACAACGTATGAGATGCCAAAACGTATTTGATAGATTTATGTCCGTTCATACAGTTATAAAACCAGCCATATTATGGAAGTGTGCCTCAAATGGTTTATCCCTAAAAAACTCAAGAGTGGTTAGCAAAATATGGACTGACATTTCGCCAACTGTATCAAGAGTTTGCAAGTTTTGTGAAAGTATTTATACAGACTTTTATTCACATATAACTACAATATGCCCATTGACACAGTCGACACGGAACATTTTCTTTGAACATATCCATTTAAAATATGGACAGCACATGTTTGATAAACTATTGAATGGTGAATGTGAGGACGTCCTTAGATATCTCATCGGCCGGTACTCCAATGAACTTGACAATGAACTGTGCCATGAACAATTCTGTCAGGAATCCTACAGTTATATTGCTTCATGTGTTTACCTGTTTGAGACAAGTCAATAAGACAGAAATAATGCTAGTGAATTTCTTAATCATGTATGAACTATAATGTCAATGATCACTTTATAAATAAAAACTAGTACTTAGAACATTTTAATTAATTATATCATTATATTAGAAGTGAAATATGGATAAAAATCTGCAAAAAACAAACAAACAAAAAACATTTCTCTTTACTTATTAGTCAACACTGCTTGTTTATTTTGAACTTAATTAATATTTGTTTGTGTTTATTGATGTTATTTGTACTTTGCTTTTTTTGTCACTTGTATTATATGTTCTTCACTGCACTATCTGCACAATTTATAAATCTCTGTAACTAGAGGATATAAAGAGTATAAATAAATAAATAAATACTCTAATAATTTATTAAATACAGAACAATGTTGAAATCAATATATCTCTTAAAAAGGATTTCACAATTTCATGGTTTTATATCCCGCGTGTACATTAACTTCGAAAGGCGATTGTTCATATTTTAGCGAACACGGTGTACTTTGTTAATTTTGGGGGAAAAAAAGTACTTTTTTCTGATTGACTTTAAATTTTGGTTTTTAATAGTAGACATGTCAATGAACACTTTCATGAAAAAAAATTCATTCTCGTTGTTAAAACTTCATTTTTTTGCAATTTTTTCGGATTCAAAAAATTAGCACTGCAATATATATTTTTACCATCCTCATTTCCTTTCCCGACGTACCGTTGCAATTTGGTTTGTTAAAACCTATTCCGAACACTCCGGCATAAACCAAAAGCATGTATAGATCAGAAATTTAATCTGAATGCATGGATACATACATTTGAAATATATGTATTGAAATAATGGAATTATTTCATTTTTTGTGTACCCAGTCGCGTCTGTAAATGTATATGCGTTATGCCGTCTTTGAGTCCGTGGGTCATGTTAGTTAATTTTGGGGGGAAAAAAGTACTTGTCTCCGATTTCATTAAAATTTTGCATATGGACAGCGGAAAGATTTATCTATGCGTACATGCATTTGTTTTTATTCTCGCTTCTAAAATGACGAAATAAATCGATTTTGATTTAAAAGTGCATTGTTGGCAATTTAAACCTTAAAACAACCTAAATTCATCCCTTGGAAAAATACCTTTCACTATTAATGGGAATTCCACGAAGTGTACACCAATTATGTTCGACCAATGTAGTTTGTGAATATTATTACTTTAACAACGATCTGTGATTGTGTTTTGTTATAATCACAGTTTATAAATAAGAGGTGTATAAATCTGACCAGTGATACACACATTTAACTACAGTAGGAACGCCAGCCCTATGGCGTATGAATATTTATCAAACAAGGTCACGTGATAAAATCGATAACAAAATGACATTATTGGGAAAATTTTCACTGGTCAGATTTATACACCTCTTATCTATAAACTGTGATTATGACAAAACACAATCACAGGTCGTTGTTAAAGTAATAATATTCACAAACTACATTGGTCGAACATAATTGGTGTACACTTCGTGGAATTCCCATTAATAGTGAAAGGTATTTTTCCAAGGGATGAATTTAGGTTGTTTTAAGGTTTAAATTGCCAACAATGCGCTTTTAAATCAAAATCGATTTATTTCGTCATTTTAGAAGCGAGAATAAAAACAAATGCATGTACGCGTAGATAAATCTTTCCTCTGTCCATATGCACATTTTTAATGAAATCGGAGACAAGTACTTTTTTCCCCCAAAATTAACTAACATGACCCACGGACGAAAAGACGGCATAATGCATATACATTTACAGACGCGACCGGGTACACAAGAAATGAAATAATTCCATTATTTCATTACATATATTTTAAATGTATGTATCCATGCATTCCAGATTAAATTTCTGATCTATACATGCTTTTGGTTTATGCCGGAGTGGTCAGAATAAGTTTTAACAAACCAAATTGTAACGGTACGTCGGGAAAGGAAATGAGGATAGTGAAAATATATGTTGCAGTGCTATTTTTCTGAATCCGAAAAAAATGCAAAAAAATGAAGTTTTAAGAGCGAGAATGAATTTTTTTTCATGAAAGTGTTCATTGACATGTCTACTATTAAAACCCAAAGTTTAAAGTCAATCAGAAAAAAGTACTTTTTTTTCCCCAAAATTAACAAAGTACACCGTGTTCGCTAAAATATGAACAATCGCCTTTCGAAGTTAATGTTCACGCGGGATATAAAACCATGACATTGTGAAATCCTTTTTAAGAGATATATTGATTTTAACATTGTTCTGTATTTAATAAATTATTAGAGTAGAATGTTCACAGTTTTTCTCAAGGACACCATTACGGTAGTATCCCTGCAACCCCGCCCCTCATTCCACCCCCACCACCCTCCATACCGTATTTGTTAAGTTGTATATAGCTGCGAATGTGCAGTTTTAATCAAATTCGATTTATTTCATCATTTTAGAAGCGAGAGAAAAAAACAAAAGCATGTACGCGTAAATACATCTTTCCTCTGTAGATATGTAACATATAAAAAAAATCGGAGGCAAGTTCTTTTTCCCCCCGAAAATTAACGAAGTACACCGTAATCGTTTAAATACGCCGAATCGACGTTCCAAATCGATGTTCGCACGGAATAAAATTGTGGAATTATGAATTCATTTATAAAGATAAATCGATTTCAGCATTGTTCAGTAGTTGTTATATTATTGATGTAGTATGTTCACAGTATTTATGAGAGCAACGTTACGGTAGTATCCCTCCAACCCCGTGGGCTTCCCCCCTCCAACCCGTACACACAATACGTTGTGTATTGCTGAGAATGCGCCTTTTATTCAAACCGATTTATTTCGTCATTTTAGAAGCGAGCATAATAACAAAATCATATTTATCACATGGAACTGCTTGTATTCCGTATAATATACCCATTACGTATTTCCTTATATTAACCATGTGTAATACAAGGCGACCGTGCACGTGCTTTATACACGTGCTGTTGTCTGTCGGAGGTATCGTCCTGGTTTGATTGGTTGGGTTTAATTGCAAGTTTCTTGTCGTTTTTGAGCCATGTGAAGAAAAGGATCTGACACTCGTTGTCATTTTATACAAAATTTTATTAAACTCGTCCAGGAATTTGTTATTAAGCTCGCCGGAGGCTCGCTTAATAACAAATTCCTGAACTCGTTTAATAAAATGTTGTATGAAATGACAACTCATGTCAGATCCTCTATAGATACATCTCTCCTCTGTATATATGTAGAATTTCAATAAATGGAGACAAGTACTAATTAAGTAACAGGACCGTCCGACCAAAGACGGCAACATTCATATTCATTAAGGAAAGACGACCGGCTAAAGAAACAATTAAATAATTTCGTTATGTAAACACATATATTTAAAATATATGTGTCCATGTATTTTACACTAAATGTTTGATCTATACATGCTTTGGGTTTATGTCAGAATGACCAATTTACTTTAACAAACAATGTTGCAACGGTATATCGGAAAATGAAATCATGATGGCGGCAACATACGTTGCAGAGTTCATTTTCGAAATCAGAAAAAGCGATAAACTAATATAAGTTTAACAGGCAGAAAGAAGTATATTCTTTTAACTGTTCGTTTAAAACTGAGGGGGCGACTCGAGTTTTAAAGAAAGCAAGATTGGCATGTGTCCCTTTAACCAAGTAAATAAATGACTGACGAGTAACAGACATGCTACTGTCAGTAACAAACATGATTATGTGTAGACTCGAAGATTTCATAACATAAACGTGGACATGTCATTGTGTCAATGGAGCACTTGCCAGATTTGTGGTGTTGTGAAACACTGTACGCGTGAATCCAAAAAGTGCGAGTCATTTATATTTATAGGGCATATATAGTTATATATATATTTATATATATTATTCTTTTATATTTATATGGTCCCAGAACGCAGTCATACTCACTACTATATTGAAAGTAAATACTGAATATACATGTGCGGTGCGTTACGATCTGTAGTATTTGAAAACAGACATATTAAACATTTCCCTGAACATATATACTATATTCGTATAATTATTTTTTCCTGAAAAAAAAATACATGTTTGTTTTCAGCAGTTGAAATCTACTATATTCTGCGAATATTGCTACTTTGAAAATTTGAATACGTCTGTTTTCATCAAATAGCATGTTTTGTTTGTTTTAATATATATATTTTTTTAACTTATGATTTAAAAAAAAAAATGGATGATCGGAATATGTCTAACACACTGTTGAATCCTGTAATTTAACAACAAGTGGTTTGGTTCACAGGCGACAGTATCGGTGAACAAAACAACTTGTTTTTGCCGGATTCAACATTGTGCAAGAAAATATTCATATATTATACCATTAATATTATAACATGTGTGTTGTAACATATGCTTATCCTTGGATAGTGGATGTCTGCAGGGAACTTGACCTTTTTACCTAAAAATCAAACGATCATCCTCTTTCCACTGTCCACCAATGAAGTTTCATGAAATTTGCTTTAGGTAATAGGAAAAACTGTGTGGGTAATACTTTTCATTTTCCGGTCATGGTAACGGACCTTTCAACTACTGACTTCAAAATAAACAGGGATTATCATTTCACCAAAGGCAGTCAAAGTATGAAGTTTTATGAAATTAGCTTCAGAGAAAGTAATAAAGAGTTTGTACAAAGTTTCGTCAAAATCCAACAAGTAGCGCAGACAAGATTTGAGACGGACGAACGGAAAGGCCAAATATATTCTGTCTCAACTACCACTTTGTGGTGGAAGACATAATTATAAAGACAATATTTTAGTTCATATGTATACTTTATTAAGCAAATAATTGAGCGAACATAAACTTCAGCATTGACTCTGGCCAGTGGTGTACATGGAGTCTTCTTCCACATGACGTGCAGACTGAAAGAAAAGAAAGACATAGAATAAAAAGTTAATATAAGTCGAGCAGAGTATTCAATTTGAATCAGGTGTTGCGAGGGGGAGGTAGGGTATGTTTAGGGGAATGGGACAGTTTAAAATTTAATTATTGTTTAACGCCTCATCAACACGTTGTTTAGGTTATTTCGAGCCGTCCCAAAGAGAGGAGGAAAGATACATAGGCATCCAGGAACCCTCCCTACGCTTACTACCGATTAGATACCTATGGTTCTTTAACGTGCTTGGAGAACAGACTCCGATACACAGGACCATCCGGTTTACGTTCCCATCAGACGAACGAGGCTAGCAGGACACATCGAAGTAACCCAGTGGCGCCAGTAAGAATTGAATCCGTGTTCACTGGATTCAAAGCCGATATGCTATAAACGTCCCTTGACCAAAACTGAGTAAATGGCACATCAAGCAAAGGGTCAATACATATTATATTGTGTATCATACTAGTATATGATTGAACTGACATGACTATAGAACCATTTTAATGTATTTCTCAACCCAACAGTACAGCAAGAATCTATTATAAGGAAAGTTAAATCTGACACAGGGTGCAATGCTCTATAAGCCATTTTTAATAGAAGGGGAATAAAATACAAGTCTTGTCAAAAATCTAAAATTGTTAAATTTTACACGTTTTGTTCATAGGATATTTTACTTTAATGACTTAGTAAGGTCATTTTACATGGGGAGAAAACATTAATATACAACTATTTATTTTGTTTCTCAAAATATGGTGATGCCGCTAGTTTTAGAAATAAAACATGATTAAATTGGGCAGTTGAGAAGACACTTTTGTAGATGTGTGGTCTGTTCTGATGTGAAAATGTGTAAAACAGACACAATATTGGAAATTTGATCTGTGTCCCTTTAATAAATTGGAGACCCATCACATAGACCAATGAGTTGATGTTAAAGGGACACACGGCAATCTTGAAGTATTTATCAAGCTTTAACATTAGCATCTTCATTTGTTAACCTGGTAACATTTTAAATTTAAACCTGCTTGCATTAAAAGTTAAATAAAAGTGTTTCATTTTGTCTTCGTTATTCTATCAAATACTTAACTATATTATAGGTGCACTATTATCAACAGTAAGTAATGTGTAAAACAATTTCTTCTGAACTATTCTAATAAATAATATTAATGATGCACAAATGCAAACTATGCAGAAAAATTAACCGAACTCCAGAAGTTTTAAACAAATAAAGACTGCCTAGTGTCCCTTTAACACAACTTGTTTTCGCATGTATCCAGTACATGTAGTTTACACGAGCTTATATGACAATCACGCTGCACTATCACTGATTTTTTTTTTTACTCTAACTTTGAACAGCACCGTGCAAGCATAACACAAACTCCATTTAAAGAACTACACAAGTGCAAACAATTTTTAAAAAGGCTCTTACCTCCATATGATCCAATGGCATTTAATACGGCTTGACATTCTGAAGTCGTCAGTATCAATTCACTTAGAGCTGCTCAAGGGCACGATTCACATTTGAGGCCTCTCTGAAAACAACATCAATCCAATGTCAACGATCAAACAGACATACTTTATCCTTTGTTATACATAATGTAACATATTTAAAAAAGAAAAGATAAAAGAAGAACTAAATTGAATAAAGCATGAATAGTAATTGTGCTCAATAACACGGTTAATGTAATAAAAACATCTCTCATCATTCATTATACATGTAAAATATAATGTAGCCCAACTGGAGATCCATTAAAAACATTGTTCCACTTCCACAGCATATTTCCAGCCCATGGAATAGTCACTTCTTTTGAGACACACTGGAGGCAAGCGTAGTAGCTTCACCTCCTTAAAGGCTTTTAGTGAAAGGTACTCTCTCGAAATTGCGTTGTTTTTTTCGCAACACAAAGTATGTAGTAAATGTAAATAAACCTCAAAACTTTACTGTACATAAATATGAATCTGACCGATTTCAGTCAAATGTCTATGGCAGATTACATTGTTTCAATGGTAGTTGTATCGGGTTATGTATTCACGAATGTGCGAGAAAATGGGGATAACATAACGATATAGAGACAACGCTAACAATTTACATTCATGCATCTGAGGGGTGGGGGTCGGGGTGGAGGGGGTTTCTAGTTGTCTTACACCCTCCTTGTTTTCGGTATGCAAGCTCCATCTACCCCCACACCCCCATATACCGTACTTGGGTGGGGGCGGGGTGCGGGGGACATTGATAGCATTACTACTAGCAATTGTTTTATTCCACGAAACGTTCTACAGTTTACAGTACATCCAGTTACTGGAAAGACCGGAGTACACGAAAAACACTTATAGTAATTATGAACTTTCTATTATACAGTATACACCACTTTTTTAGGCACTGTATTTGGCCAATGTCTAAATATGCACGATCTAAAAGTGGTGTGTACTGTTTATTAACAAACACATTTTACTTTACTTTAAGAAATCAATGTTTGTTATTATGTTAAATAAATCAAAACCATTATTTTCAATAAATCAGCATATGTCAAATGATTCAGTATTTGTCGTTTTATCTTAAATCAATGTTATTATGTTATACATGTTTATACCCAGACATGTTTATTCCTCCCCATGTGGTTGGCGGGGTAGAATACAACCACTATAAATCCCGCTAGAGGCAGACGTGTAGATGGAGTGTCTACAATATAATTTGCGGCAACTCTGCAGGTTAATAGGTGCTATGCTCATTCTCCATATTTTATCTAGATGTAAATGGAGGATGAGCCTGGCAAATTCATCCCTGTTTAGCGCCGTACAACCTTTTCTGGTGTTAGTGCACCGTAAAACCCCAATTCAATGCATTTTTATTCCTGCCGGGCACCATATAACACTCCGTGTGTTGGTACCCGATAATACAGTTCAATTCACTTGCATGTTTAAGAAATCAATGTTTGTTATTATGTTAAATAAATCGAAATTATTTTTAATCAATCAGTATTTGCTATTTTATGTCAAATGAATCAGTATTTTCATCTTAAATTAATGTTATTATGTTTCATAAATCAGTCTAATTACATTTAATACATGTTCTTATGTAAATAAAACCGTGTTTTAGAAAAAAATGTGTAGTTTCAACATCTCGTACCCACACACAACTTTTACATTTATTTAAAAAGGCAAGCCGGTCCTTTTAAAAATTAAACATCTGCTGACCATGATCGATATAAAACGTATCCTTGACTTGTTCTTTTCCACAGTCGGATACTTCGATGATATATATATATATATTATTTATTTTTTTATTTACCTCGTCATAGGTCTATGGATGTTCGAGGCCATCCTCCATAAACCTTACAAATGTATATATAAAATGTCGCAATAAGTCTGAAAAGACCTTGAACAAATCAATCAAATACAAATACAATTTAAACTATGTTTCTCGGTCATAGTGGACAGTGTGACTGTTTTCTTTGTTACCTCGTATAGATATCTGAAGACAACATGGCAGTCAATCAAACTGTAAACATTCATCCATTCATCAGTTATAATTAAAATATATACCCCTACAGAATATAAACACTTAGCACTCTTTTCTTAGATTCGGTTTGTAATAACAGTGAAACATATATAAATACGGAAATAATAAAATAAATCGTCAATCAAACAATCATAACATTTTTGTTCATCTGCAGCTATATATCCAAGTGTTGCTTGTTATATTTAGACATTAACTAAACCATATTTATGAGTTATATATATATCATTATATATCATATATATTGAGGGAAAACAGTTTAGCAAGTTTTTGTTGCATCCCGGAAATAATACATTTTTGGTTGTAAAATCAAGAAACTACTGCCATAGACACAATATTTTATTAAACACACATCAATGACAGTCGAACATCTTAATGACGTAACGAATGAATGAACGTAGGGGTCAAGCCCGTAAAGTCCCAAAATGTATGTATATCTTGTATACAGTATTATTTCATCTAAAAAACTTGCTAAACGTTTTTTCTTCAGTATATATACTGAAAAAATTATGTTTAGCAAGCGCTTATGCACATCTAGCTTAAATAAATGCAATAATATCTTATAATGTGAAGTATTTTAAATCATCTGTATGACTAAGGTTGATCTTCTTTTTCACTTACTTTTTGTATTCCAATTTAAGTATTAGAGTTATCTCCCATTTAGTAAAAACGTACTATTTCACATTTAATATACAAATAAGGCAAAGAGCAGATTAAACAAGATTAAACACTATAACATAACTGTTATGGGTCTCAAGTTATAAAAAACGCTAAAACAATTGACAATTTCCTTGCCGTTATAAAGATATAGGGAACCAAAGTTTACCATTATAATTTCTGTAAAACATGTAGATTACCACATGTTGCTAAATTGTTTTCGCATATTAGTTATGACTTATTCCCTTAATATAACGGACAATTATGTACGTTATATTGCCCGTGATCGCTTCTACATATAACCTAGAATCTGGTCAACGGAATTTATATGTTATTTACTTGCTAAACTTATTAATATATATATAGAGAATAATAAATGGGTATTTTCATATCACACCCTATACCAGGCCTGAGACGCCATATCAGCCCGAGAGCTTTAGTTCTCGGGCTGATATGGGTCGAAGGCCTGATATAGGATTTGATATGAAACTACACATTTTTTATTCTAGTTATCATATACTAGAGCTTTGTCGAAATTTAACTTCAGCTCACTCAGTACGCTGTTTTCCAGGTCTGTCGCGTAAGTGGTACACAACATTTTTTTTGTCCGAAATCTTATTGAAAATGAATTCCATTGAATTTGAAATTTTCTAATCAAGGTGAATTGTCATAAGTGGTTATTTTGTCCACGGATAATGATGCTACAGCCAATAATGAGGGTACATGGCATCTGGAATACTCCCTAACAGAGGGTTGGCATCTGTAAAATTATTTGAAGCATGCGTGGCCGCGCAGCGGCCGAGCCCGAGGTCCCGCAGGGCCCGAGCTCTCTAGGGGGATCCGGGGGCATGCCCCCACGGAAAATTTTGAAACCCAGGTGCTCTGAAATGGCATTTCCAGCAATCTGAGACATAAATTAGCTTAAATTTAATTTTTTGGATGGAAAAAAAAAAAATGAGAAAAATACGACGTACGCGTATGAAAAACTGCGATGTCGGCGTACGGCGTACCACAACCCGGCGTACGATATACTGGCTAATATGGGTCGGAATCCGGCGTACGAAAAGGGGGTCGGTACCCTCAATAATCTGCCGCGAAAACTGGATGAAAGTAACTAATGAAACGCGGACGACAAACAATACCCGTGACAAATCGTATACAATCGTAGCTAATCGATTATTTCCGTATCACTCCGGTAAAAGGATCGAGATATATGTTATATGTAACTATAAAGTTCTATATATGAGAATGTACCATAAGATCATTGGTTTTGTACGTGTAGCGAGTTTCGTGAAGATTACCTTGAGCTGTTACACAAGTAGCTCCTTAAATTAAGTGTGACTAACAGACGGACGAATGGACTAACCAATGAAAACTTTAGTTTGCTGGTAATAAGATACATACCAAAGATAATAATGTTTAGAATAAAAGGAACTGAACTAAGCTGAATTGGGTTTTTAGGCACAAAAACACATGAAAGGTTATAGGGCGCCTAACAGGATTGAAGTGCCATGCTCATCCTCCATTTACATCAAGGTAAAATATGGAGAATGGGCCTAGAACCTTCTTACCTGCGGAACTGCAGAGTTACTGCAAATGCTATAGTAGACACTTCATTTACCCCGGCAACCATACGGAGAGAATAAAAGACGACGACGAAGAAAAACTCAAATGGCGACAACTATAGGTCTTTGTTTTTTACAAAAAGAGAAAGCTTGGATGATTTCCTTTTTAATTTCCTCAAAGAGAACTACAAAACTCTATCCAGGTTTTTAGGTCATATAATAATGCATATGTGTCGACTAAAGGTATGATGTTTACTTTTCACGAGTTCTTACCCGTGACTGAATATGCGTAAATGTTAACTCAAAAATTCGATGCTCCAGTTTTGGGGTTTGGCCTGGCTGGTTAAATCTATGTATATCGTGCCTATAGAGTTTGGATTCTCAAAATATTGTTATATACATGTATATACCTCGTCGTCAAGAGGTTTAGAAACGGTGTACATATATTGTAAAATTTGGCTGTTGGTTTGCCGTACAGCGACTATAACAGGTTTATTTGGGGGTTATATTTGCATTATTGCAATGTTCGTTTGAAACGTTCATGGCAAAACTGTTGTTTCATACACCATTAATTTATTGCAAAACCCTTTTTGTTATTTAATCGAAATACATGTACATGTTGGTACTTCTATTAATTTTAAAGATGAAGTATATGCCAAGATGTAAACATGAACACCGACATTAAATTAAAGTTTCAAACAAGTTTCTTTTAAAGGGACAAGCAGCAATTTTGATGCGTTTTTCCTCTCACGGAGCCCTGTTAGTTTCTCCACATAATTTGAATATTTTTAAATCATTATTTCTAATTATTGAATAATTCAAAGCAGCAAATTATGCTTGAATATTTCTAATTGTTGATTGCATTGCATCAATAATGTATTTAAACCTATGGTAGAATAACAACAAACAACTGAAAACTATAACTTTGCATTACCTTTTATTTAAATATATGAGGTTTAAAGCAAATATGATACTAGATGAATAAAGCAAGGTTCTCATTTCAAATACCTCAAGATTGCCGAGCGTGCCTTTATAAGTTTCAAGTGTTAAACAGGTTTCTGTTAAGTCGTTGGTCTTTGGGTTTGAATATAACAAAGTATTCACTGCAGACTATAGCTTGCTATATTATACACATCGCCTGGAATTCACCAACCATTCTTCAAACTATTCTTAGTCTTGAGCTCAAGTACTCAAATTTCTTTCACAAATATTCCTATGACATTCAAAGATAAACAAACGTAATAAGTTATCATATTTATACATAGCAGCTTGTAATGAATGTTTATCCGTCAAACTTATACAAATATTTGTGATTGAAATTTGCGTACTTGGGCTGAAGAATATTCTCAAGAATGGTTGGTGAATTCCAGGCCAGCTGAAATATTCCGGAAAACTCTGTCTATTTGAAATCGGAATTGAATTACGTTTTACAGCACACCAACACAAAAAGGTTATATGGCGCAAACACTCTCCGTTTACATCGAGACAAAAATATGCAGAATGGGCCTAGAACCTTCTCACCTGTAGAACTGCAGAGTTGCTACAGATTCTGTTGTAAACACTACTTTTTAATCTGGTTCCACGATCATTGTTTTCTGCTACCACTCAAATAGCATCTGAAACAATACATAGATGAAGACCTTAAATGAACAAGACAAAAATGACATGAAAATGAATTCGGGGAGATTTTACCCCTCTGCCTGAAATAGCATTCTTACCCAGGAACCACACGGGGCTTGAAATGGGTAAAACTTCATACACAGTGTTAGTTTCTTTACTTGAAACAGGTATAATCTCTCCACAAAATACTACATAACACATTTATCTCAGAACTTTATCTCAGTAACTGTTGTTGTTTAATAGTAAACATTTCAAAAAACATGTGTCTAGTTTGTATGCACAAACTTGCTTCATATACACCTATACATGTCGCGGGCTTGGTGGAAAACTGTTGTAACCACATATAAATAAAGAACATGATACAACAGTTCTCCACCAAGCCCTCGATGTGTGCCTATACCACAATATTCTCAACTTTTACCTTTATCTCTAAAATAATGCTTGATTACAGCTGACTATAGCAAGCAGAACCGAGACAGTAATATAAGTAATATAAAATAATACAATGTCATGAAATATAAATAGCATATTTGGGGTTTGAGAAAGACATAAGCCCACACGTCTCATAAATTTGATAATGTCTATAAACCTACATAATTAGGTTTAATATAGATAGTTCCCGTCAAGTACAAGTTGACCAGACCAGTATTGAAAACTAATATCCCTTGAAGCAAATATGAATACTAGGGAGAGAAAAAAATACCAGTAAACTCTTAATATGGCAAGTAAATGTTTGAACACTGAACTATCTTTGTGAAGTGCACCGAAAAAAGTCACCTGCACTATTCACTTTTTACTCGGACTTTTTAAGGATTATAATCCCTTCATCGACACTGCATATAAAATTGGTCCTTATTAGAATGCAAAGGCGACTGGATGTTTTACATATTATTTAAGCATACAACCCTTGAATAATAAACATACAATCAATCAATAAGGTTAATGAGTTATGTATGTATGAGGTTTAATATTGTTTTTAATAATCTTTCAGTCATATCACAAGGGTGTCTTCTTGTAGCAGTGGGCTCGATGCTGAGCTTTATAGTGCTGCCACACTGTAATACGTAGGCATGACATGATACCCCACCAAGTCACATTATTCTGACACCAGATCGACCAGTCCTAGCATTATCGAAAATTTCGGGGAGCACAACATATGCTGAAAGTCCAGCAGTTTTCAGTGTGTCCCTACCAGGGATTCAAACCACGACCTCCTGCACGTGAGGCAAATGCTCTACCACTAACCCACAGCACGTGAGGCAAATGCTCTACCACTAACCCACAGCGATAAGATATAATTACATGTGTATTCACCAATATATTGAGTAAATGTTTAATATTCAATGGCAGCAGTGACTAGATAAGTGGTTAAATAATATACTTCCAGTTTCATGAAAAAAAT
Organism: Cyrtodaria siliqua; assembly: GCA_037043455.1. Classification (NCBI taxonomy): domain Eukaryota; kingdom Metazoa; phylum Mollusca; class Bivalvia; order Adapedonta; family Hiatellidae; genus Cyrtodaria; species Cyrtodaria siliqua. The sequence goes on from JAWPHD010012689.1 coordinate 38,512, forward strand.
GTTAAAGCACTTTTGATTTCTACTTAACATTGCATAGGCAATTAAAATGGACTAAATTGCCTTGTTTAGTATTAATACACGAACAAGTCCGATACGTTTAAGTTTTATATTTTAAAACAATAATACCGTACCTATCTATTCACAACTCACTGACAACTTAATAACAAGATTTAGCACATAATTCAAGAGCACTTTCTTAGATGGTCTAAGATAAAAACCAGGTAAATATACATTATAATTCCATTTTTTCCTAGTTTATGCAGATGGGAAGAGAAGTGTTTATTAAATTACAGAAGTCTTTTTTTTTAAAAAAAAGAAGCATTTCCACCTACCCAAGCAAAAATATAAAATAATAATGATCCTGAACACTTATGAACAAATAATTTGGGTCATGCTGATTCTCACAATTTTATTATAGTCTACCTAAATATACTTAACAAAGAACAAGAGCTGTCGGACGACAGCATGCTCAACTTTATCAACGAAGCTGAATAAAAGTATGTAAAAAAGGGCATAATTCTGCTTAAATGTATAAAAAGAGTTATGGCCCTTGTCTGCATGAGTTCCTTTTCATAACAGTGAATACATGTGCCAAGTTTCATTGAATTTGCTAAAGGAGATATTATGAAAAATAGAATATTTAAAAATTCTGACTTCAACTTGTCTGTACGAGATCCTCTTTAATATGAAAGTAAATAAATGTGTAAAGTTTCACTGAATTTCTTTAAGTAGTTTCTGAGATGTGAGATAAAACGTAAAAGTTTAACTGATGCAGACCTTGGGGCAATAAAAATACTTTGCCTTTTCTTTGAAAAGTCAATCTAAAAATTCCGTATGACCATTTTCACTTAAAAGAGACGCACAGCATTCTTGCTTTATTGTCACTCAAAATTATTTTGAAAGCATGAATCTTTCCATGCTGTTATTTTAGTGAAATTTAAACCAGATAGAGGTTCTACATGAACTTCCTTTCAAAGTAAGGGATTTTCATAAAGGGATATAACTCTAGCCAAAAGCTAGATTTTACAAATTGTATAATTCAGTTTCATTCTCATTTTACTCACAATGTATGGCATATCATACAGGTCGCATTAATGCTTGACATTTTTTAAAACAGTCTTCAAGATTGGTGTGTGTCCATTTAGCATTTCATTTAAACCTAAAACAGTTAACTAGCATGTTACACTAAGCAAATTTAAAAACAAACATGATGATGTGTAATAAATAAATAGATGCTACATTTAGACACTAAATGACTGTCAAAATAAAATGCTACTGTCATGAATATTTATGTTAACTTGTGATGTGAAGTGTTGATACCTTTTATGCGTATCTACAGGACTTAACAAGAAACATGTTTTGTATCCCTTTGAAACGATGCAAATATTAATCGGCATTGTTTGTGTTATAGTTGGAACAAAATGGATCTCAACAAAATAATTTATTTAAAATTTGTTCGAAACAAGCGCCACATTTCCCCCCCGTTTATGATATAGATAATCATAAATGCATAGTGTCTATACAAAGTTGAACTGTTGATGTTGAATGTCACTCAATGTATACAGTACTGGTTCTGCACAAGAAAAGAGTGTGGTCTGCCTCCACCACGAAAAACAAATTGATTGTCATATATATATAGCTATGAACTATGTGCTGAAAATTACATAAAACACCGTTAACCAACCAACCTACAAATATGTATGCATGCCAGATGTGAATGTCAGCATTTTAGATCTGCTGGAAATAAAAGGCAGACGGTGTCAACATGTTGATAGCATGAACCACTGCAGACTGTCATCATGTAAATATACAACACATGGATTGTAGGCGACTTTACATACAAACATGATGTTGATAGCATAAACCACTGCAGACTGTCTTCATGTAAATATACAACACATGGATTGTAGGTGATTTTACATACAAACATGATGTTGATAGCATGAACTACTGCAGACTGTCATCGTGTAAATATACAACACATGGATTGTAGGCAACTTAACATACAAACATGGATGTTGATAGCATAAACCACTGCAGACTGTCATCGTGTAAATATACAACACATGGATTGTAGGCAACTTAACATACAAACATGATGTTGATAGCATGAACTGCTGCAGACTGTCATCGTGTAAATATACAACACATGGATTGTAGGCGATTTTACATACAAACATGATGTTGATAGCATGAACTGTTGCAGACTGTCTTCATGTAAATATACAACACATGGATTGTAGGTGACTTTACATACAAAATGCCATTGTAATGCAAGAATAGCAATCAATCATCCAAGTTCAGATATTGAGATTCCAACCCTCAGAGTAACCATGGTAACTGTTTTAACAGAAAACTTAAGAGGGGAATTGGTTCTGATAAAATAGTTTTACCAAGTGTGGGAATTCCAAATCTTCACTTATTACCCATGTGGAATTCCTAATCTTCACTTGATACCTATGAAAGATTCTTATATGTCAAAAGGTATCTACTTTAAGTGGGGCTATTCCATTGAAACACACACAGGACCCCAGGTAGGCATTTTGAAATTGAACACCCACCCATAGATGCAAAATTCAGTTTGAAGAACCGAATTTTAACAAATAGGAATCACCCCTTAGATGTTTTCCTTCCTGGGGTACTGGATATATTTTAATGCAATAGGTCTAGGCTTCAGTTGTAGTGCTCAAGAAATTCTATAAAAGTAAACAACAGATACAGCGTGGTACCCGTCTTGGATCCTTTATCTCCATCCATTTTCACATTGTAGGTGATTTTTAAATGGTCTGGCCTTCTTTAATTTCAATAATTGATTAGATGAAATAGAAATGTTTTACACTATGAATCTAGAACTAGCGAACAGAAACTAAAACTGAACATTTAGGTGACCTGCATGACACGTAGTTGGTCCATATAATCGAAACAGTTCAACTTTGTGACACAATAACAAAAACAAGCATACACTTTAAGTATAAATAAAACTAGAACTGTTTTTATTATATATATTTAAAATATTTTATACCATCCCACTCCTTTATAGAACGAGAACAACTCACAGTGCACACATGTACTATACCTGGCTGTTTGTATTTACATGAATAAAATTGCACATGATTCTGTAGGTTTGTCTACATACCGCAACAAATGCGAGATTCACTAGTAAACAAGATCATCATATTTTGATATCTTGTCCCTTCCATCATTTACCAGGGCTTTAAAATAAACCTGGTAGGCCGGTAATTTTTCCTGCAACTTGGGCACTAGCATCTGTACCCGGCTACTTTTGACTGCTCCTATTATTATTACAAGGATACAAAAAATTACCTGCCTACTTCCTTCTGTTACTTTCAAACAAAAATGAAAGCCTTGGTTTAGACAAACTTTTTTCACATATGACATTATCAACGCTATGTCATTAAACAATACTCATCACGAGACACATTTGGTGTAAAATATTGCACTTCGGATTTTTAAATTCTCGCTTTTGTATCTTATGACTTGATTTTATGCACCATCTCTAGCTTGCATCCTAATGTAAGGAAAGAGCAAGAAGCTACACTGGTGTTCTTGTAAAACATATAACAGCCCTTATTTCAAAGTGTTAATCCAGAGTTGGTGCACAAGTTCAGAGTCCCATAATATAAATCACCAGTATGCGACTTTTATAACACTTGTTCATATATTTTTTTTTATAACAACCTAAGCCGCTCTTTAGTTGTACCATTTACAAGAACAAGATCTGCAAAATATTCGAAGCACAATACATTAAATAATTGAATGTCTGGTACACAGAAATGCAGTCTATCATTGTATGATCCTCCTAGAATGTTTTCCTATGTATAGCTTTGACACCTTCCTCATTATACTCCCGCTTCGACACCCACATTTTCTTGAACGTGTCCAGCGAAGCCAAGATTGATCCCCTGCAAACAATTACAAATATATAAGAAAAGCATGGCTTAATATTAGTATGGTTTAATATTAGTGAAAGGTCAGTATTAAACAGGGTGTGGTTTTTATTTCCAAAAATTAGCACAAATCAGTAAAAAAACAAGAGGCCCAAGAGGGCCTGTGGACGCTCTACTGGCTAATATGGCTCTTATAACATCAATGAAGCGCTTCAAGTGACTATCGTCTTAGAGGCAAAATACAGCATTTTTAAACTAAATTGAGCCATAACTCTGCCGTTACTGGTCCAATCTGGCTGGTTTTCGAACTTGGCCAGTAGAGATAATAAAAACAAATAAAAAATAAACAAAAAGCATTTAAAAAAATAAATAAAAAAAAAATTAAAAAAATAAAAAAAAAATAAAAGGAAAAAAAAAAATCTGGTAAAGTTTGGTAAAGATCAGATGAAAAATGAAGGCCCTATCGCCTTAACAAGGCAAAATATAGCATTTTTAATGAAATCAAGGGTCATAACTCCGCTGTTACTGGTCCGATCTGGCTGGTTTTTGAACTTGTCCGCGCTTTCATTGACATTAACAATCTGTTAAAGTTTGGTAAAGATCGAATGAAAAATGAAGGCCCTATTGTGTTAAAGAGGCAAAATATAGCATTTTTAACTCAATCAAGGGCCATAACTCCGCCGATACTGGTCCGATCTGGCTGGTTTTCGAACTTGTCCAAGCTTTTATTGATAGTAACAATCTGGTAAAGATTGGTAAAGATCGAGTGAAAGATGAAGGCCCTATTGTCTTAACGAGGCAAAATTTAGCATTTTTAACTAAATCAAGGGCCATAACTCTGCCGATACTGGTCCGATCTGGCTGGTTTTCGAACTTGTCCGAGCTTTATTGATATTAACAACTGTTAAAGTTTGGTAAAGATTGGATAAAAATTGAAGGCCCTTTCGTCTTAATGAGAAAAAGTTAACGGACGACGGACAACTCATCATCCCATAAGCTAAAAATTAAAATATTAAACAGTTCCAGTCATCAACTTGACAAGTGAACTTTTTATCCATCGATCTCAGGACTATTCCATTAAAATATACAAGGGACCCCAGGAAGGCACTTCTGAAATTTAACACCAACCCATAGATGCAAAATTCAGCGTTTAAAGAATAAAATTTAAGGAAACAGGATTTATAACCTATAGATGTTTCTTAAATTGCCTTCCTGGAGTCCTGGAAATGTTTAAATGAAACAGCCCTTAATTCATAATCAAAACCAACAGTAGAATATGCTTACTTTTAAATTTGTACAGACAAATCCAAATAATTGTATTGTTTCATATAACATATAAATATTTATAGTTGTTTAACAAGTTATTATTTTCTAAACACAACAGGATAACTTACCCTATCCATGTTGAGTATAATCTTTCTTGTGGTGCAGAAATCTGAAATGATCAAACAGATTTATAATCCACTACTGTATCCTTATGTTTTAATATGAAACGAACATTGTTTGATTTTGGTGATTTATCGTGTATTATTTCACTGTTTGGGGTTTAAAGGGCTGCTGTGGACAGCACATTCAACCTGGAATCAACAGACCATCATTCAATCCTTGTTAGTGCCACTGGGTTACTTCTGGGTGTCCTTAGACCTTGTCGCTCATAAACCGGGCAGTCCTGTGTATCTGAGTATTTCCTCCGAGCACGTTAAAATCCATAGAAATCTATTTGATAGTAAGGGTAGGGCAGGGTTCCTGTATCCTACGTATCCGTCCTATTTTTGGAGGCGCTCAAAATAACCTTAACAGTTTGCAGATGAGCCATTCAACAACAATTCCAATGTAAACAAATAATTTCACAATCTCAAAGTGCTTTAATACTAACTACTAAAGACAAATTTAGACAAACAATCAGTAACTCTATTTACAACAAATTGATCATTACACTTTCAAGTTCATTCATTCAAGTGCATATTTTCGTGAGAAATTATTTAAATGCAAGGCTTTAACGTAAAAAGAAGAAGTTATTTTCCCTTCGCCAGTTAAAGATACTGCTATCTCCTGCTGAAATGTATTACCAAAAATTAATCTATGACCCACGTTTGGTTACTCTAGTGCATACAGCTTCAACACAAAAACATTAAAGTCAATACAGCAGCCATTGCTGAAAAAGAAATACATTTATACTATTATGCGGACAATATAAGTCCTTGAAAAGAAAACAAGATTGCTGTATGTTCTTTAAAGACAAATTCCCAGTATCAATGGAAAAATATTTGAAGATTACTCACTCTTATTTTTATATCTTTAGGAGCTAATTTCTTTACTTCACTTAATAATCTATCACCAAAACCTGAAAGAAAAACAGTGTTATTAAAATCACACATGGCATATTGAATTAATCATTATTGTGCACTGTAAATACTGTAAACAATCATAAAACAAGAAAGTCTGTCTGTTGGCAATAAGTGTTTCACACATAGTGCAGTCATTTGAATGAATTTAAATAACCAATGTTAAGATATTAGAATGTTAACAACAAACGCAAAACTTTTAACGTAATGTTAATGCCGTTATCGCTGCCGCATCATACTGTTTTTTCGTTGTCATTTCTCAAAAAAAACTAGATGGGTTTTCCAAGCATGTGTGTGTAATGCTTTGTCAGTACAACAAGGTTTTTTTGGACCCAGATAAATGACCTTGACAAACTGGCCTGGCAAAGTTTTCGTGAAGAAAAAAATGAGTATTTAACCCATAAAATGACCTTCAGTGTGCCCTTGACCTTTATATTTTAGTATGGACATGTCGATGTTGTCATGACAAGTGTATATTGAAAAATTGATGAAGAAATAAAAAGAACTGAGAAAGTTATAGCCAACGGTAAGTTTTCATGAAGAAAAAAACCCAGAGTATTTAACCCATATAATGACCTTCAGTGTGACCTTGACCTTTATATTTTAGTATGGTCATTGGTGTTGTCAGGATGAGTATATATTGAAAGATTGATGAAATAAATATCAAGAAATGAGAAAGTTATAGGCAACATTAAGTTTTCGTGAACAAAAAAATGAGTATTTAACCCATATAATGACATTCAGTGTGAACTTGACATTTATATTTTAGCATGGTCATGTCGGTGTTGTCATGATGAGTATATATTGAAAGTTTCATGAAGAAATATCAAGAAATGAGAAAGTTATAGCCAATGTTAAGTTTTCATGAAGAAAAAAATGTGTATTTAATCAATATAATGACCTTCAGTGTGATCTTGACCTTTAGATTTTAGTATGGTCATGTCGATGTTGTCATGATGAGTACATATTGAAAGTTTGATGAAGAAATATCAAGAAATGAGAAAGTTATAACCAACGTTAAGTTTTCGTGAAAAAACTTCACGAAAACGAGTATTTAACCCATATAATGACCTTCACCATTATATTTTAGTATGGTCATGTCAGTGTTGTCATGATGAGTATATATTGAAAATTTGAAGAAATATCACGAAATGAGAAAGTTAAAGCCAACGTTAAGTTTTCGTGAAGAAAAAACAGTATTTAACCCATATAATGACCTTTAATGTGACCTTGACCTTCATATTTTAGTATGGACATGTTGATGTTGTCATGATGAGTATATATTGAAAGTTTGATGAAGAAATATCAAGAAATGAGAAAGTTATAGGCAACGTTAAGTTTTCGTGACGGACTGACGGACGACAGAGTAATCCCTATGTACCGCACTTTTCTTTCAAAAGGTGACACAAAAACTATGGGAAGAAACAGCACAAGTAAATGCAATGAATGTTAACTCAGAAAGTAGCTGTTTTACACCTTAAGCTTGTGTAATGTGTATATTACACTTCAGACAAACCTGATCAAGAAGACCCCCTGCTTTAAGTGACCACCATTTCAGTTCCCATTGTTGTTTTAAATTAAAATGAACCTGCAAAATTGGTATTTTACCATGGATGGTCTTTCAGTACAGTATTAAGAGACACCTATGTTCAAAGACCACTGTGTAGTCTCAATACAGGTTCAAATCGGGGCATGCAAGTTCCACTCGCCACCGCTAGTGCTCATTGATGCAGAACGAGTAGAAATTCAGATAAATTCTTTAACAATTTACCAATTTGACTTTCAACTATTACGGATGAGTATTAAATTCAAAAGAAATAAATTTTCCTGCACTGCAAATGTATAGCATACTTTGTCTAATTTTAATATTATCATACTAAATTAAAACACAGCTGTTTAATATGTTCTCAATATAATATGGCTTTGGATGAAATAGAGGTCAGATAAAAGCCACATGACACTCAATATCCCATCCTTGAATGCATGTTTTAAGCTGTGATAAGGATGCTGTATTGTGTAAGGATATTTTTACCTTTAAATAAAGTAGAGCCACCAGATAATACAATATTAGAGAAGAGTGTTCGCCGCAGGTCCATGTCTGACTTCTGTATGGAGTAAGTTAACACTTCATGAATTCCTTCACACTCCTCCCCTATCAAATCTGGTCGGAACAACAGTTCTGGGGCACGGTATCTTGCTGGTCCAATCTGTAACAGATTCATTACAATTGTTTCTATCTCATATAAATAATTATGAAATAAATTATGTACTGGTCAACATTTGTTGGAAATGAGACACTAGTTAGTTAGTAAATATGTGTCTACTGGAGCTTACAGCAGGCCATGTGGAGTGCTCATTCATGCAGGACGAGTAATAATTCAAATAAATTCTTCAACAATTTATCAATCTGACCATTCAAATATTATGTAGGAGGAGTCTCAGAAATCAGTTTTTCTGCCCTGTATTGGATATGTAAATCACAGGTTTACATGTTAGTATGAGGTTTACAGGGCATCAAAATTCCACTCGTCCGCTCGCCATGACGAGTGCTTATTGATGCAGGATAAGTAAAACTTCGATAAATTCTTGAACAATTGATCAGTTTGACAATTCAAATATTAACTAGGACGAGTAACTTAGAAACACATTACCCTGCCCTGTGTTTACATCTAAAAAGTCTGTTTCAATTCATAAAAAAAAAATTCTTAAAGATATTTTTACATCATTTAATTTTGTGGTTGCATTATTTCTTCCCATTATCAGCTTCAGGCAGCCTTGTATCCATACAGTGTTTCACATTTTATAACTCATTGGTGAGGGTACTAAAGTGAGCGCTAAAAACAGAGTCATTATAAAAACAATCTACAACTGGTTTATCCAGTTTGGAGAGTTGCATTGATTATATCAGACAAAGGAGTATACATTCTATGATAGTAACTTGATGTACTCTACAGCTTTGAACACATGCTTAATTCCATCTAATCATGACTCCTTTTCGACACACTTTAATATGCAAACAGGTATTATAAAACTTCGAAAGTGATAGACACATTTGTACAAGACTGTCACAGCTTAACAAAACTGAGAAAACAAGAAGATCGGTAAAACCGAAGGATGCTCCCTGAAGTGGATGCTTTATGTGAAGTAATACATATCAGAAAAGGAAAAAGTATTCAAGTTATGCTCCAGACAAGAATTATTAGTATTCAATTGCAAAGGGCAATAACTCTAATTTGAATGAAGATAGATGTATGTTTTTTGTGCTCTGCACTTCCTCTAATTGCCCTTTATCATTTAGTGAACTTTCATTCCAGTCCCAAGATCAGTTTTGAGTTATGCTCTAGACAATTACAAGTTACAAAGGGTAATAACTCTTCAATTAAAATGAAGACAAGAGTCATGCTTTTTGGACTCTGCACTTCTTCTCAGTGACCTATTTCATTGTGTGAATTTCGATTAGTAGTTTTATAGTTTGAATCAACTGCTGACAGCCAACTGATACTTCCACACCCAGCACTACTGTAATATGTAACACACTTTATACAGGGACCAAAACACAAGCTATCGAGCCTTACCTCTATAGAACTACCATCTGGCAGGGTATACTGCGACTTTTCTACTTCCATAGATTCTTCTTTTAATGGATTTATAGATAAATAACAAGATTTCTGAAATAAAACATACATTCAGATGGCAGATTTTGTTATAAAAGACAAGAGGGAAATAATGGCCACTTTGGACAAAAAGCTTGCATGAATATGTGACTTTCAGATGATGCTAATTAATAACTTTTCTGAGCTGAATTGCAGTCAAAATGAGAAAATCATCTTCAATTAGTACACACTGACACTTCTAAAGTCTGCATTCAGAGTAGTATAAAGGGGTTATTGACATTTTATTAAAAAAAAAACGTTTTTAAAGTTTAAATAAAAACACTACAAATGTGAGACAATCAGCAATCTGCATTTTTATGTATCACATATCAAAGAAGAAATTCTTTGTTGAGTAACAGCAGACATATTTGACTGCATGATAAACATACTTTTGGTGGCATGTATAACACGCATCAAGACGTAGGTATATGAAGTTTGAAGAATCTAAGGCAATCAGTAACTTAGAAACGGAGCTAATAGACAACCTTAACCAAAACCAATTCAGTATCAAATAGGTCAAGTTCGGACCTACCTTTCACACTAATGTACATGCACAGAACTCTTGAAGTTTGTAAGGCTATCAATGACCTAGACAAGGGAATCATTATATGTCTCAACCAATAATGTGGTCAAGATACCTCATAAACATAACATTTTTAATATTATTTAATATGTTTGAAGCATTATGGAAATATCTTTTAATGCCTACCTCTTTTATTGTTCTAACAATTTCTAACTCCGCTGACGTGTGAAAGTCATATCCTTCTTTGCGTAGAAGCAATCGTAAATATCTAGTGACATCTCGTCCAGCAATGTCCACCCGCATTACGCTGTGGGGCATCGCGAAGCCTTCGTATATGGGCACTGCATGGGCTACACCATCACCGACATCTAATACTACACCAGTGGTTCTGCCTGTCGCATACCTGAAACAGATTAATTATGTCATTAAATAAGCGTGTGATTCTTCCAACACATGATGGGTAATAGTATTTTCTACATCATGTACTTCTTACATAACATTTAGGTCATTATGATTTAACGTTACTTAAGGGGGTCAATATCAACATGTACATCAAACTTAGTTTCAATGTATTAATGAAGCCTTTCTAAAGTTATTAGTGAACATGAGAATACAAAGTTAAAAATGGCCATAACTTCCATCAAATTTATCCTAGACTTAATACATATTCAAACTTGATCGAAGTTTTGTTCGACATGAAGAAAATATCCGAAACTTGGGTGTTTTTGAGCATGCAAACAGTTCCAGAAAAAATAGAACAATAAAAGTTCAAAATAGATCACTTTAGTTAAACATAATATCAGAAGTTAGATGTTGAGCTTTGAGCATACTGGTAATAATTGGTCGTAAATACTGATATGTGTTTTTCAGACAAACAAGCTGTATAAGTACTGTAATAAATAAACATTTCATAATCGCTCACTGCTCACTAATTCCCCACTTAATTAGCATATGTTTCTTTGAATAGTGTTTTACGTCATTTTTAGCACGTGAGGCTATATATGACGACCAATATTTTGTGGTAGAGGCAACACTCTCCACTTTTCCTGGGTAGAACCAGTACTGTATACTCATGATTAAACCTAACATGCGATGTCATTTTCAAGGAAGTTTAACCATGCGTGAACTCTTCTTGGGGCAACAAACTAATTGTCTGCAGCATTTGTTATGTCACTTTGAACTGAAATACCCAAAGAAATACTATATTAACTGAAATTTGAAATCTCTAGTACATACAATTCCTCAGCAAGTGACTTTCCCACAAAACTTGACTGCTGACGCATATGCCTCTTTTATTATTTTTTTCTTCGAAAAAGGTAAGACAAATACTATTGAATCTTTATAAGAAGTATAACCCAATACATTTGATTATACAAACAAACACTTACAAACTCAAAACTGCTTGCATTGACATGAATAATGCTGGCACATTAAAGGTTTCAAAAAATATTTCTGCCGCCTTTTCTCTGTTTCGGCGCGGATTTAATGGAGCTTCCGTGAGAAGCACTGGATGCTGAAATAAATGAACATTTACTTTAAAGGACACATATTCTTATCTTAACTTATATAAGTTATAGCAATTTGTAAGCAGTATTTAGGCAATGTGAAATAGAAACTGACAACCAGACATAAAACACACAGCGTGAAACAAAAGATAAAGAAGTTCTCATTTTCATGACATATTCGGTCCAGGCGCATAAAAATATTTCAAAACCCACTAGCCCTGTAGGACTAGTTGTTGGAAAAAGTCACTCACCCTTACTAATTTTGTCTTTCTGTTTTGACATTTAACTGTGAAACAAAATGGTGTTACAGTACAGACTTTTTTGCAGTGAAAGTCTTAATAAAGCTATCGATTTCAACTGGGATAAATATTGTATCACAGTCAGCCTAGCAACCAAGCATGATAACGTACGATAAGATTTTTTTTCTAGTTTCACTTCACCATCATAATGTCAATTTATATAAGTTTATTTTGTGACAAAAAATCCTAAATTTTTTAACTAATCTACTGCTAAAAGTCAGTCACTCGCCCGGTCTTACTAGTACAAACAGATTCTTACTCGCCAATGCGAGTGGAATTTTTCACTCTGCCGGTCTACTGTGTAAGATAGTTGGATGGCTGCTGAATATGTTCTGGAATCAATCCAAATGAGGAGTTACTTCACTAATTGTATGAAACATTCTAAGAGATATAATTGGCTAATGTGCATGGAATTTTAGTTTGAAACATTTCTACTGTTTATGTTACGTAACCTAGACATACATTTATCTGGACTCCAAACAGAGGGTTACCGCGTAAGCACTTTTATTCTTCAAGTAGTTAAGCAAATAATAAAAACATGGGACCATCCAGTTTACATCAATATCAAACACAGAGAAGTGAGCTGGCGTAAAATTTGGTCACAGCTGCAACATGCAACCCTCTGCCAGGCAAGTGCATTACGACGAGCATCACATCAGGTGGATGGGTGAGTATTTTTACAATTTGTCACCAATGTACCTCTTCTGAGAAGGTCTGTAGTTGATCTTTTGAGTATATGTACTGCCATATCCTCTCCATATCGTTCCAGTCTTTCACTATACCGTGCTCCATGGGATACCGGATTGTCAATAGCCCACGATGCTCCTGTGGTAAACAGATATAACAAATCCCACATCTTGGATAAAAATGTTTTTTTTAATCTTATTATTTATATCTTATCTTATTAATAGCATAAATAGTCCATGGCTACTGAATATTTGGAAATTACCTTAAAAGTAGGCACGTTTTACATTTTGTTTGGAAAAAGTATATTCAATTGCAGTATGTATTTTCACAATTTGAAAATATTGGGCTACTTTTACTGAGGCTAATCAATGCATATAGTTATTGTACAGTAAATCGAGCCCAAGAAAACACCACCTTCAAGAGACCACCATTTTATTTCCTAATGATATTTTTTCTGTTAAAATGTAGCTGTAATTACAGTAATAAGAGGCCACCTGGGCTTAGGAAGAAAAATGTTTTTGTATGGTGTTTTACGTCATTTTCAACACATGTAAGGTTATATATGACGTTCGATTTTTTGTGGTGGAGGTAGACCACACACTTTTCCTGGGTAGAACCAGTACTGTACACCTTCCGCCATCCGTAAGAATCGACACATCCTCACAAGTCGAGCTCCCAGTGGGATTCGAACCCGCAGCGGTGAGAGGCGAAGGTTTACAACACAACGTCGTTAACCATTCGGCCACGGAGATGCTAAAGAAAAATGTACTCTTTCTTTTTGACAGTGGTATCTTAATATAGGTTTGACTGTATGGTTTAGTAGAATTTTATAAATAAGATGTGTTTTAACCAAATCCTAAGATGTAAAATGATTCTGCATAGACTTATGATTGATATCTATACAACCCCATCGTTAGAACCAGGGCTTCTAAAATCGCGGGTTTGTCGGTTCCTAGACCGAAATCTGTTTCTCCGGACCGTTTTTCTTTTCAAAATCTCTGTTTAAATCGGTCCCAGATATTTTATCTATTGGTCGTTAAAAAATCTACAATTGCCCTTCACACTTCTGCCTTGCGGCAATGTTCTTTGATCCATAACACGATTGTTTGTCACTCGCTGTGCGAAAGTAGGTCAATTTGGACTAAACCATTACCGATAGTAGGGAGTTTTCCGGAAGAGTCTATAGCCAGGTAAGCATGCCTTTGATGTGTGATCAGTGAAAGTATATCACGCGTTCTGTCGGTTCACTGAAGCGAGTGTTACCGTCTGTAATTTCTTTGATATACCGTTAATCGTAAGGTGTTAGCCTGTTTGCTTGCGTCGGTTTGTTTTTTTAAGTGGCCAAAGCTGGGACTGAAATTTGTTTGCCCCATTAAAAAAAAATAATACTGAGATGTGTTAATTGTTTGTTTGATTTTTTTTTTACAATAACTTTAAGTATAATGTTAATGACATTAATTAAGGAAAGTGATCAAACCTGACACCGTTTTTTTTTAAGTCGGACCGAAATTGTTTGCGTTAGTCTTAACATTTGGTATTAATTAAGCTCACTGATGAAAAACGATATTACTCAAATTTATGTAAATTCGTACATAATCCGCTAGTCCGCGCTTGTTAGTCCGCGTTTTATACCTACCCGGTTTATTAGACAATTCCGGTTCAATTCCTCAAATGATCAACAATTTTAATATTGAGTGAAAATTATTCATTCAGTAAAGCGAAGACAAGATGTCAGTCATTAAAATGTACAAATTGTGATAAAGTAAGTTATAAATAATACAAATATAATACAAACATACATTTTAAATAGTTCTCTATATCAATGGCTAAACGTAAAAAATGCCTAGTGCAGCTGACATGGTGGGTGGGGTACGGCGATTTTAGTGATTTTTTCAAAATAAGTGTGATTCTTACGGCAGTAAAAAACCTGGACCGATTTGCATTTTAAAATTTTAGAAGCCCTGGTTAGAACCTAGGTATAATTAATTGCTACGCTATTGCTTGGAACAGCAACGTGTAAACCATCAAGCTCTTTATGAGATAAGAAGTGTTGGGTTCCATTCTAGCTTTTTCTGTTAGTAAATTTCAATTATATAAAGAAAGTGTTTGTATTGCTTAAACATCTTCCTTCAAAGAAATGACATGAAATTGAAGTAAGTTTACCTCTGCTTCTGGTCCCAGAAATATATCCCCTTCAAGTGCGCCTGCCATAACTCGCACATGTTTGGGTCTTCCAATGCTGCAGTTAACATATATATCCAAATTTATGCATTCTGAAAATACTGTTTAAAGGCTTACTTCAACAGTATTGTTAAAATTTTAAACATCAATTGCCAAAAAATAAATGCTACAATTTTTGTAGAAAAATACATTTTTACTATACATTCAGTGCTCCAGATCAGACGTGTATATCATATGCGTAATTACGCAAATTTTTTCACCAAAAACACATTAAAAATAAAATTAATGCGTACAAAAACACATTTAAAAATTGCCAATAAATATTGAGAACCAAATCCCCATGTACACACTCCAATAGGCTAGCTTAGAAAAATTTAGTGCGTCCAGTCTTTCTCGACAGATGCTTATTGAAGTTGAGGTACTGAGTGACAATCAAGTGCCTCCAGCAATTACTAGTAGATGCTGGCAAAAAAAAAATAGCCTTTTTGTCAGATGTTTGACACAAATTAATGTCATTTCAAAAAAGACAAAACAGCAATGTTGAAAATATATAAGGGGAAGAGGAAATATGCAATTATATTTTATGGCAAAGACTAACATCAAAAATCTTATATTAAAGCTTTTTTTACCCATTGTGCTGAAAGCTTATCTGGAGCACTGTACATTAAAAAATATAATTTTCATAATCGCATATAGTCGACCAAAACACCAAAATCAACAGTGGCTGCAGTTTTCCCAAGGGGAGTATTTGTACAATGTTTCAAGAGTGTTACTGTGTAGGTCCAATAGTTTACAAATGAGTTGTGTGAAAAACTTTTTTCATGATCGGGTCTGGGTGACCTTGGACCTACTGACCCTAAATCAAAAGGTGTCAGTTTCTGACCAATGAAAATACTTAAAATATCAAGATTGTAGGTTACTTTTAGAGTTACTGTGTGGAAGTCGTATGTCCATGGACAGACAGTCACAGTTAGCTGATCCCAGTATACCCTCCTTCAAACTATGTTTGACAGGGGTATTACGAGTTTTAAATCATGTATTAAAATTTCAAATACTTACAAATTTGGAAAATGGTACTTAGGCACTTGATCTCCTGCAAAACCAGCCTTTATTATACCAGACCCCTGTATATGATAAACAAAATACAACAGTTTGAGTCAAAGTTATCCGTTGACTGCATGTTTTTTTCTATCCATTCCTAGACACACTAAAGGCACAGCAGGGCTTTCCCCAGCCATTTAAGATGTGGCGGTGCCGCGATGCCTTCGAATCAGAAAGTGACTTACCGCCACACCTTAATGTAGCCGCGATGCTTTAAATCAGTGGCCGCGATCCCTTAATCCTATCAACATTTCAAGTTTTCCCTTACTAAACGGCTTGTGTTATGTGTCTGGCAGGGTATATGCTAAGTATTAAGTAAACAAAAGATGATTGGGGAGTGAGTGCCACTAATTAAATTTGGTTTATTGCACAATTTGGTCATGATTAAAGGAGAGCAGTATCACTGACTGGTATTTGTAACGCATTGGGATAAATGACGGGTTTTAATGGATAATATAATTCAACGTTTATCGTGTATTAGTAGAATGATTTTACGAACACTAATGAACATTTAAATTGTCAGCTTGGTAGGTACAGGGGTCGAATTTCACTCTTACGGACTCGCAAAATGCGAGTTGATTTTTCAGATTGCTACTGACAATTTCGAGCACTTGCTTTTTTCTGCGAGTAGAAATAAATAACACACACTTGATTGAATATCACCCACGACAGACTGACAGAACCAACAAATGGTCCGACGACATAATATGTAGTCAAACCTCTCTCCAATTCCACGATTATTTGCGTAACTTCATTGTCAAACAAAAATAAGTAAATGCAGTCTGTATCAGATTGACGCTTATCCAGTAAACAAGACTAGTGCAAGCGTCTATACGGTCAGATAACTCGGGACTTTACACCATCAATTATCATGGCAGATTCGTCTGCTCGCAAAATCACTTTGTTTTTCAAAAGACAAAATGACGAGATGGAGTCGATCATAAATTATAACAAACAAATGAAACAGTGCAGTAAACAGTACTGTAGTATATAGTCAGTTATCACATAATAAACGACATACCGATACATATACTAAAACACTATTTTGAAACAGAATTTACATCCCGTTATTACTTAATAAAAATTCTAGCGAGAAGCGATTTTAGCTAGTAGATTTTTTGTCACTGAATATTTTTAGCTAGTGGCTAAATTTGTGAAATTCGACCCCTGTAGGTATAATGAACGAGGTAGATATTTTGTAATTATTTGAATGAATTGAATGTTGTTTAATGGCTCATCAACACAGTATAGGTTATTTAGAGCCGCCCCGGAGAGAGGGGAAGGATACATAGGAATCCGGGAACCTGCCCTTCTCTTATTATCGAAGAGATTCCTGTGGTTCTTTAACGTGCTCGAAGGATAGACCGATACACGGGAAAGCCCGGTTTACGTCCCCATCCGATGGACGAGGCTAAGTGTCTTGCCCAAGAACACACCAACGGAACTCAGTGGCACCACGGAGGATTGAACCCGGGGCCTCCGGTTACAAATCCGCCGCGCTACCGACTGCGCCACGCCAGCCCTCATAATAACTCAAATAATTAAGGTAGCATATTTAACTGATTGTTTATTGTGTATTAGTATCTTGATAATTATGCTAATTAATCGATATTCTCGGGAACTTTAAAGAGAAATCGCCAGTTTGCTTATTGAAATTCAGTGAAGATTTTGTAATTATATAATGATTTCTTTATTAAATAATTAAGGTTGCCACCAATTGCATTTGTAATATTAGCCTATAACGATGTTCGCAGGACTGATAATTTACGATTGTTTGCTGTTAACACAGTTTACACACTACTATATAACTAGATAATTGTTTGATGAACATTATCATTTTTTATGAGATGTCTTTTATTCCGTCAGAAAGTGATTTGCTAGCATTTTTTATTAAAAAATTTTGAATAAAAATATAATAAAATATGTTAATAGATGGTTTTTTTTTATTTTTTCATTCATTCCTTATGATATATCTCCAGATATACGCCAAATCTTTATAAATGGCATTTTAAAAAAATAAAATAGATGCGGGAATGGGGTACCACCCCGCTTACCACCCACTTTCCCACACCCATCCCCCTTTTTCCACAAAAAATGCCACCACTCCTTAAAAATATTCTGGGGAATGCCCTGTACAGCAATTGACAGTGTCTCTATAAACTGTGATGCTATAAATTGTAATGCTCATAGAAGCTTCATTCAATCCTTTCGATCCATCACAAATTCTAAATTCAAAAACAGTTAAAATGGCATGCTCAAATTATCAACCGTGTGAAAAGAGAGCGTGATACATTGTCCTTACTTTACGAGTATGCATGTTTAAAATCTAGCTAACTTCTGTGTTTATCCGCAATTTGCGTCGACTCATGCTCATAAAATTTCCTCAGAAATGGGGATGCTCATTATATTCGAATGAGATAGATAGAATTTTCCACTATAATTTTATGACTCATTTGCAACTTTATTGATCAGGGCTGCTGAAATGGTCAACACATTTTTAAACACTGGAAGAGTTTTATGGAAAATAAGAGCGTGTTCAGCTTAAAGGGAGTACTTACATTGTCAATTACAACAGGCTGGTTTGCAATAACATCATATGACTCCATCAATGCAATAACAATTCTTTGAAATCATAAAATTCTGTCAATTTCAGCAACCGGAAGTCAGATAGTAACCGGAAATGCATTGTGGTCAAAATTATTCAGACTGGTTTGCAAACAATTTTACTTTGGTTTCTCAATGGAGGAGTGGTTAAGCACACCGATTTTTGGAAAGATCATTACCAACAGGGAGTAAGTATACGATACTTACTCCCTGTTACCAATAAAGAGCAAAGCAGTTTTGCTGTTAACGTGCACGACATCTGATTGTAGACATATGATTTTTTTTTAAATTTCAATCACCAAATTAATGGTGATCCATTTATTCACCCGGTCATAGGTTTGTGAGGGTGGGCTACCCCTCAGCAAACCGTACAGTTATATGATAAAATATGCATCAAATATGTATTTAAATATAATACAACACATATTTACAGAAGCTAGACTAAAGCATATCTAAATATAGACATAAACAAATGGGGAGGTTTTTTCTTTCTTTACGATTTCAGAATGAGTGCAAATATGAATATTGGCCAAATTGTTTAAAGGGAGGCATTGCAATATGTATATATTTCAAAATATCTTCAGTGGATAATATGTCAAGATTGGCATGTATCCCTTTAAAACTTGGAAGACATTTAACTTCACAATCTTCAAATGATAAACTTTACTTATTTATTATTTGTTGCATTCATTCTAAAATTGCAAAAAAACTTTTCTTTTCAAAAAACCCAGTGGATGATTTACATATATTTATATTGAAAGAAAGTTATATTACATAGACACTCACAATATCAGAACACTGAGACATACATGCGACTTTATACCAGATCTATGTAATATCTCCACTGAGTTTTCCTATTATATTCTGGGGGGAAAAATGTTGTGGAGAAAAATACATATATAAAAAAAAAGAGGACAAGATGTTTCTATGGAGATGTGACTCTTCATTACTCAATGGGAACAGTGGGAAACGTAGTGCAACAATATATTTACAAGTAAGTACAATTTCTGGTGTGTTTGTCGTTATTTACTTAAAGCACAGAGTAACATTTAGCGAAAAAGGATCCGATTATTAAAAAAGGGTTTTATATGCCAACCAGGGCTTTTCAAATTTTTCCTATTGATTATTTTTAATAGCGTTTATTTTTTCAGTATGATATAGATATCTAATTTGTGGTTTAAAATGTTCGAAGAATGGCAATCTCCCATCTAACTTGCACTTATATATGAAGTATTTTGCATGTAGAAGTAATTTAAAACAATGTCATATTGAATAGAAACAAAAATAATAACTTTCATAGTCCATTCCGGTTGAATTTGTATATTCTTTTCTGTGCAAGTAAATTTGAAATTATGCCGAAATGTTTTTGAATGTCTGCATTCCCAAAATAGATGAGTAATGGTTTCTGAAATATCAGTGCACAAACTACACGATATGTCATTTTTTATTTTCATTTTTGTCAGAAGGAAGTTTGTGGCAGTAATTATGTGATTCATTTGTACTTGAAACCATTGCAGCTTTATATCTTTTGTGCAAATGAAAGGTATTTTAAATAGTTTATTCCAATCTCTGTCTATATTTAAACCGTATTGACCCCATTTTGCAATAGATGTTGGCTGCACACCTGATTTTTTTCCCGTTATGAGAGAAACTGTTAATGGGCAAACTTGGTTTTCTAAGTTGATGACCAGATGTGCAAAATTTAGATTTTGAAGGTACTCCCTAATTGCCGCAGTCATACCTTCAAATTCTATAAAATTTATTAATTTACAATAATAAACGTTGTAATCTCAGCACGAGATCAACAGTCAAGACGGGGGAGGGGTGGGAGAGCTAGGGAAAAGTGTAGGATAGAAAGTATGTGTTTGGGCACATTTTTAACATTATGTTGTCGGAATGACGGGTCAGTTCTGCGTCTTATGTGATGAAGATAGCCAGCTTTTATGACTTTTAAGATATTTACGATTTAAAGGTGAATATATATAAGTTCACCAGGTTCCATTAGTTACGGGCCATGGAGCCGATAGAATGCGGGAAACAAGGGTTTGGAACAAAACATATATTATATATATATCATAGTATAATTGTCTGTGAACTTAAAACTGAATTCATACTGTTTTGTGTTGGAAATTATCTACCGACGTCATTACTAATATTGTTTACACAATTAGTACTACAGCTCCTTTTGGATTGGATTTAGCCGTTGTTTAACAAGCATTCAGATCACACCACAATTAATTTTCACATGTGTTGTACAGCCTTTTCCAACATCTGAGCTTCAATGCAGGACAGAAATCTTGTTGTAGGTTTCATATCTTCAGTATAGCCAAGACCATTAAATTATATTTAAAACAATAATATTCGTAAGTTAACCATGTTGGTTTATATTCTCGCTCATGTTTATGTGATCCCTATGGAAAAACACGATCTCACTGAGTACGTGTTGCTTCGTTCCAACACTTCTGAAATTTGAATGGAACCTCATATCAACATGGGATATGCTTTATCATCTGTCTTTTACACTGCATGTGTATGCTAAAGCAAAGAAATTCCTATTTTCAAATTAAAAATTGCCTAAAATGAACGAAACCCTATTTTTCAATTTAAACATTGCCTAATATGAAGAAAACATGTTTTTTCCGAGGTGTCAGACCTGAATTACATCCAGTCTATACAGTACGTTATACATATGAATAAATCTAATTGTGATGTTCTACTTGTTCTACCTTCTATCAGGTAGTCCTTTTTTTAACCCTAAATATAACAGGGGGCCAACAAGTAAACTCGTCCTATTTGCGCTTCAAAACAAAACCTTTACCGAGGCAACTGCCTCATCAACGTAGCTGGAGCTACTGTTCTAGGGATCTTGATGATTTGAATGTATCCATTGTTAAACATAAGCCATGCCCACAGACTCCTGTAGGATTTTTTACCCTAAAGCTAAGTGTATTGATAGAGGAAGACAACAACAACAACAACAACACAAATGGAGAGTGTTCTACAAATTCAGACGATTTTTGTTTTTGAAAAGTGGAAAAAGTATCTGTGCTTTAACTGAACATGGCTGATGCGTAACACTATATAATTACCTAATGTTAAGATGTATTGATATTAAAGATGCATTTATCTGATTATTATCAATGTAACTGATCTGTTTAAATTGTAACGTAATCTTGTGTTTACAGTATGTATGCATTGTATTCGGATGGTACATACATCCGGTTACAATTAAAAATAGGGTGTCTAAAAGAATCTAAAGGGACAGTAGTTGAATATTTAGTGTATTTGACCACACCCCTCCACCCTCTGACTTGGCGTTATTATATAGGGAAGTTATACACTAAATTTGGTTGAATTAAGCATAGTGTCACAGTGATTTAAGAGGATATATGTAACTGACTGACGGGCAGATCTAGGCTTTGAATTCACAAACCATTCTTGAGAATATTCTTAGACTTAAGCCCAAATATGCAAATTTCAATCTCACATGTTTCTATAAGTTTAAAGGATAAACGTTCATAAGAAGCTGCTATGTATAACTATGATACAGTCTAATGAATAGCAACTTCATATGTTTATCTATGAAGGTCATTGGAATATTTGTGAATGTAATTTAGTACTTGAGCTCAAGTCTAAGAATAGTCTGAAGAATGGTTGGTGAATTCCAAGCCAGGATAGATGCTTGTGAGTTTTTGTTTTGTGATCAAAGTACACTATTTGTATCATATGAAAAGCGATATAAAGCTTATTTGAATTAAATTTATGATTTAGCAACACAAAACAGCAGATTCATCGAGTCATTTTCCTAAACAATACTTAAACGAAAGATAGCATGCGACTTAATTTAATGCATATGCACATTTCATATGAAAATGATGCACATTATAGGGGGTTTTCATTTCTATTTGGAATGACACAAATATCTCTCTTCTAGATCACCTTCAGTCCCTTTAAAATGTAGTTGTTGGAAATAATACTGATCACTTACTGAACTGAGTAAAAAAAAAAAATTAAAAAAATTAAGATTGTTATTTTTTTTCTCCAGAATCGGGAAAAAAATAAAGATATATTTTGCAATTGGGAATGGTCCGAATTTTGACCCACTCAAGGTTACAAAAGCCCTGACAAGTATTGTGAACAATCCTGTACATGTATTCAGAGATGTTATGTGCTCTCTAATATTGTATGAACTATTGTGAAACTTTTCATGAATACTTTTTATTAAGTAATAGCATTGATACAATCAGTCCTCTACTTATTCAGGAAGGACAATTTGGTGTAGCTCCCTCTCTATTTCTGTCTTTTCCTTATCCTATAACATCTATACTTGTTCATTTCAGACCACTGTCAGTTCATCAAGACAATGCGGCCACTGGGATGAATTATTATGTATATTTAGATTTAAAAAGGACAGCAGAAGTCTTATGGCATAAATTCTAAATATATACTGAACAGAACGCTTTTAGGAGGCATTTTTCAAGTCTTGAAATGAGCAAAATCCTGAGTAAAATTAGGGGAATTTGCATTGGACATCTGGAAAAACTGTTCAGTCTTGGGCAACCAGCCCATCGCAGTGACACCATATTCAACAAAAAACTGAATCTAAGAAACAAACAAACATCTGATAAAATCAAGGCATTTTTTAAGTTAACTCATGAGCAGAAGATTGGTAAGTTTGCGTGTGTTTGTTTTAAAAAAATCTTTTATTTATTTAACTTAAAATGCAAGCTCAGTTTCTTCTAAAGTAACAGAGAGAGCATTTTCTTGGCCACATTTTGCAATGCAGCCTTTGATTTAATCAAGTTTCATGTGGATGTCATATATGACCTCATCAAACAAACATTACTCCAGATTTAAGCTTTCCTGTCCAAGGGTATTTCACTCGCTAAAAAATTTGGGGTTTTGCCTGGCTGGTTAAAGCAGTTATATTAATTGTGTCTATAGAGTTTGTATTCTCAAAATATGTAAGTTATATATATGCCTCGTCACCAGTAGGTTTAGAATAGATGTACATATGTTGTAAAATTTGGCGCTTTTTGGCGAGATATCTACTTTAAAGCTGCCATTCTGGCGCCCCTCAGACTGATATTCACAGAGCTACCTACCTGTACTTGACAAAATCAGTTAAAGATGAATGGCCACTCTTTTTGTAGTATTACCAATTAAAAATTTATCTCTTAAACATCATGTGAACATTTCTTGATAGTCCCGGAGAGAAACAAATATTTAAAACTGCTACTAAGTTGTATGTAAAAATAAGTATTATTTGTGAAGTAGATACTACTTTTACCACTGCGTGAATGCACGGGGAAATGAGGTAAATCTGAATTGTATAGCTGCACAACTATTTCCAGATAATTGATAAATACATTTACCTGTGGATTAATTTACCCGTTCAAAGTTTTCTGCGTCATCAAATAAAATCTTATTCTGGCTTTTCACAGATAATGCAATGTGTGAATTGTAAATATCTATTGTTGTGTATTGATTTCGATTTAAATAAACAAACCTGTTCATGAAACAAAATGTGGCCGGAGAACTTTAACAGTTATTATAATTGAGTATTATTTTTGTTTTAGGTCTGGTAGTTGCTTCAGTTATAGGAAGGTAATGTATATAACATATTTTACATTTCAAAATGAAAAGGTCATAATACACTACGGTACTCAGCTTTTATAATCGGTCACTTTTCAAAGAATTATATATTTTTAATAATTCATATTTTCATTTGAAATTTTAACTGGCATCGTTTAACAAATATCGCTAGCAATTTATAAAACTTAATCTGCCTTGACTGAACTAAAACCTTGTTGATAAACTTAATAAAATATTGGTATGTGTTTCGGTGATTTTCAGTTTTTAGTTTTCGTGTTATTTGCAAAAAACCTGGGTGACTGATTATAAAAGTTGAGTAGTGTAGTATTTATATAGTATTTCATACGCCACTTTCTAGCATTTTGTATTTGACTGTTCAAGGTAGTGGTATGGTGTCCTTTCTGTTACAATTTGGTATGAATTACTTTTTTAATATTTTCAATTTATTACAATTACAAAATTAAGCTATAGCAGCTATTGAAACATATCTCCATGTCCATTAAGTTGTAAATCTATGTAAAGTAAGGAAGTATGCCATGATAATTAGTTTGAATTTAACTCTTAAACATTTATAATAGGTCCACTGGATTATAATATTAAGCGTTATTTTATTAAAATGAGGATCACCAAGTCGTACAATCTAGTTGTTGTTACTTGCAACCACAACCTCGGTCAGTGCCTGAGCCAATGCCGAGAATCTTGGAAAACAGTGAAAATGAAAAATTGCTTCCTGACATTCGTTTGTTTCCGACTCAGTTTTATATGAAAATTTTAACTTTAAATAAAAAAAGATACCTATTAAATGTGATAATTTAGGTGTTAAGTGAATAAACACCTAACTTTTCTCAGAATTATATTACGGTAGCATAAAGTCCAACTTTATCGTATCACTCTGCCATTAAAACTTTAAAAATGCACACCACCATTACGTTATCCGTAGGATTACAATTGTATTGCATTTGTGCTTACCATCTCTTCTTAAAATCTCCTACTTCTAAACAGCCTACCTAATATTAAAATATAAAAAAAAAAAGCAGTATTTTGTTCGATTGTTTAGCGCTCGTTCAGCAGCACCCCATATCATTAATAAGGTGTAAAGTCATGGTATAGATTTCTGTTCACCATTTTTATGTCGCCTGCATAGCATATATATGGCAAACACTTAAGTGATCACTTTGTCTGTTGTCTGTCGTCGTCCATCCGTCACATTTTAACCTATGACCTAAACTCGGCCAATTACTTGAGGTATTAAAACTTTACCCTGAAACCTATTACCAAGCTCATAACTGGCCATTACATAAAACTTATTAGACCTATGTTCATGAAACTTCACACACATATTCATCTTAACCCAAAGGAATGTTATTACCCATGACCAAAAACTTTGACTTTCATTTTGGCAAAGTTATGCCCCTTTTTTCATGTAACATGCAACCTAACCAAATTACCATATGAGCGCAGACTACTTTCTGAGACGTATTGATGTATGTACAATTATATGTATTGTGTATTTTCAGTATATGCTTTGTATCTTACAAAGTGTTCACCTTGCATCGCCATTTCAAGTTCAGGACAGATGCATATGAAACTGAAAGACTCGACAATTTCATCTACCCTGAAGAACCTTTCAAACTGGAGTATGATGACATATGTGAGTCAGTTTACAAAAGTCAAAGTCTTTTCCGACAGTTTTATGTTTGAGTTAACTTTTCAGAAGGCTGATCATTCTGATACTGGGTCCGTATTCATAAAGCTTCTTAGCAATATCTTAAGTCAAATTTTATCAATTTTTTAAACATCTTTTTCTTTCGATTTAAGACGTTTTCTTAATATTGCTAATAAGATTATGGATAAATAAAGTCTAAAGCTAAATATTTATCTTAACATTGATGGTTTGTAGTTTTCCTGAGAGGTTAATGAGGAGATTAAAAAATATGTAAAAATATTAAATTTTACTTCATTAATATCTTCCGCTTAAGTTGCTTTATGAATACGTTTCTACGTTCTAAGTTTCCACTCCTGCTTTCGGCAATGTCTAACCTTTAACGCTGGTCTCCTCACAAAATGTATATCTGTTAACTGGCGGGCTCGACATGTTGCCCGTGGGCATTTAGTTCAGTTTTTCAAAGGGTTGTTCCCAAATTTCATATACACATAATGACTGATGACCTTATGTCCCTCTACATCACCAATTGTTGATTGCCTAATTTATTACAGAATTATGTCCCTTTGTTTGACTTGGAATTTCGGAGGAGGTATTCATCACCTTCAGTGATAGTTCTAGTTTCCCTTCAACCACACTTAAAACTTTGGGAGTAGTTGGGTGGGGGTGCGAATATTGATCAAAGGGTTACACTTAGTAAATTTCAGCGTAATTTTTACTTCATTGTATAAAGTACAGTACTGTTTCTACTTTAGTGTATACATGTAGTGTTGACTCATAAGGTTCTTATATGCTGTGGTTGTGTTTCAGTCTCAGTTTTGTCTGGTTTTCAGTTTCAAAGAGCAAAAGAAGAAGTGTCCGGTATAAAATAGAGAAAACAGTTCGTGAGTATATAAATGAGAAATAACATTAATCTGTTTTGCGTAATAATATTTCAATAACCAGCATTGTATCATTTTTGCTTTTCATAAATTAATAGCTGGTAGGTGGGTGATTTACCCTCCCACTTTGGTAGCTGACGGCTACTTTTAGCAGTCAATAGAGCAACAAAATGAATAGCTATAAACCACCCGCCCTAGTTTTAAAACTTCCCCTGTAACTCAAAAACAAGGAGAAAGCCCCGGACAGAGTTAATATTTTACTCATGCTCGTTTGTATATTTTACTTACCTGTTCTATTAAAGAATGATACTAACATCTTACTAACATTTTACAGCCTCTTTCTACAACCATTGAATGAATACTGTAAGTTTTGATTTTAACAAAGAAAGCTGTTATTGATCAGTTTATTAATGGACATAGACTTGTGAAAAGTGAAATATATTATCACTGAGAGGGTTTGCTAATGCAATATAATTTGCTGTATCTAATACATTTCAGAATGTTTGTATTTTATGTAAGAAATTGGAAAGGAAAACATTCTTCAGAATGGTATGTATACAGACCACAAATCATTAACATAATGTTTGAAAGAAAATCTCTCAAATGTCCTCTTTTCAAATATAACCCTACACATGTTGAAAAGGATGTCACCAGTGAAAGCTTTTTTCATTTTTCCAGACAAAGTATTACCATGGTTTCAGTCCAAGAGTAGAGATCCTGCTCTTCTCTTGAAGCTTGCCGAGTCCTCAAACCCTGATGTCCGTCACATGGGCCTTAAAGCTCTCACAGCTAACAACAAATGGGGAGGGTAAGTCGGAAGGCTGGATAACATAGGCCTCAATACATTCACAATATTCTTACTCCAGAATAGGCATCTTATGGGTCTTACTGGTTACAGCTGGTTACAAACAAGTTGAGGTATACATACCGTTACAATTTTTGGTAACTTGGACAAACGAAAATTATTGTTCCTCAATGTTTGCTTTTAATAGGCATTTTTACCATGTGTTTTACCTACATGGGAAACCCATTTAGACCAATGACAGATATCTGTTGATCACAAATAATGTGATTAGAAGGATCCATAACACGGACCTCAGACTCCCCAGGGCTATTCATTGGACTGAAAATTGTTAAGGCACATTGGCTAAACCACCTTTATTTTCTTCAGCCAAATGAATTAATTTTGTTACCCAAATTTGGTTAAAATATTTTTGCGACTTTAGCAACATTTATATTGTATATAAAGACTAGGTTCTATTGAAGCTTAAAAAATTGTAATGCAGTCTAGATTGGCAAGTGGGGGTATACATTTTATAGCTGTTCTTACGTTTTATAGTATTAAAATTATAGCAGTTCTTATAATTACACAGGGAACCACTCAAGGATTCGAATAAAAGCATGGTTACACTCGAAGTTATTTTAGCCATTTTTGCCACTTCACCAATGCCTAACATTCATGATTTTTAGCCAAATTGTCGAGAACTAACCAACACTTGACAAAAAGTTTAGCCATTTTAAAGTATGTTTAGCCTATAGCGACTGGGGCAGGCTAATTGAATAGCCCAGCTCTCACAACCTACCAGAAATAGGTTGTTGAGACATAATGACTCAAATTTGTAATGAAGAAAGAGGTCAATTATGTTTTCTTCGAATAGTATTTTGGATGCAATCTTTTCTAAAGGAAATACAAAGGATAATTGTGTTGGTGACTGTTCGTTATTGTGTATGTTGTCTCTTGGATCACAAGGGCACCCGGTTATGTACATAATAACTGAACTACAGTCCAGCCAGCTTTAGAGACCACCTGCTTTAAGACACCACCTGCTTTAAGAGACCAGCATTTCCGTTTTCAGTGAACTTGTTTAAATAAAATGCACCTGCTGGGCTCAAATTTAGCGACAATTTGGACTGGCAACATTTCACCAAGTAGCATTTTTTGTAACTGGCAAAACAAAAAAGTTACTTGCAATTTCTACGGTTGTGTGATTTGTATAGTGGGGTAATGAGTGTCTGACCAAAGAAGAGATTCCAGATTGCCTCAGTGTAGCGAATCTCTTCTTTTGGTCAGACACTCGTAACCCCACTATACAAAAAAGTACAAATATGTAACAAGTAAGTAAAAAAGCAAAAGATGATTCATCATTAGCAAACAAACATTCCATATGTGTCAATACAAATACAAAGACATATCAGGAAAACTTAAAAATATTAAAACACCATTGATATGAAAGCATGTTTCAAAAAAAGGCAGACATGGTATTCTAAATTAAACAAGTAAGGTATTTTGGTGCACTTTTTTGCCAGTACTTGAAAAGTTTACTGGCATTCTGAAAATGTCATTTGCATTTTGCCAGTATATATGCCAGCTTAAATTTGAGCACCTGACCTGTACTAAGAGAACCAACCTGTGTTAAAAGACCAGTTTTGCAGTTCCCAGTAGTGGTTTCTTAATACAGGCTTAACTGTATAATCATAATTTCACACATTTGAGTGTGTATATAATATATATATATATATATAGATACCAACAGTCTAACAATTTTTATTTCTGTTTTTGCAAGCTGTTACATTGTCCTTTACACAATTGGTTGTATAGCCCCAGTCGGCATTACCCATTTGAGTATTTGGTCTTGATTTCAGATCATGAGTATAGGATGATTGCCCAGGCCTGCACCAACAGGACCCATGTGGTCAGTTTGGCACGTATACAGGACTCCGACTACAGACTCTTCAGACCAATGCCATGGCTGCTACCACCTAAGGTAATCTTGCACGATATCAATAAGAAGTCACACTTTTTCCTATTTTCAGTTTTTCTCTCTATTTTTACCACTCGAGATGAAATGTCAATGGTTATAAGAAAAGGTTGTTGTTATCAGATTTACAAATGTCCTTCATCAGTCAACGTTAACTGTGTTTACATAGACTATGTAGGGTAAAATCTTCGGATGTAACCAGTGAGGCCAAGTCCTATGATCCCCGAATTCAAAATCCTTACCGGTTAGTTCTATCAACTAAGCCATGCCAATCAGCATATATTAATGTTTGCCACAGGTTAAATGCATGATTGATACATTTCAGACAGTAAACTTTTCTTTTTTATATTTTCATGATAAGTAACTAATGTGGTGATTATTTTATCCAGTCATGTTCTTTCTGTAGAGCCCAGTCTATGTTTTGTATCATTATGGGGTTAAACATAGCTTTTCACAAAATGTTAGACATCATGGTGGTGTCCACTTGTAGCAGTGAGCTTAAAGGGAATGTAGCGACACAGCCAAACAATCTTTATTATTGATAATTCTAAAGCGCTGGAAAAGGGTAAAAGAATTATCAAAATCGAATGATAAACAAAGAAGATATGATCGTTTGAAGCACAGACCTAATAACAATATTATTATTAATATGTCTGTGTTTGAAGGCTCTGTTGAAACGGATATGGAAGCCGCCATTTTTAGAGCTATGACATCATAATTTTAAATGACCATATATGGAATATCGATAAATGTGAAATTTTACTCATTTTTAGGGGGGAAAATTAAAGTGACTGGATGAAGAATATATATAACTAATGGCAATAATGATTTTTTATGACTAGTTAAGGAGTTTGTGTTCATTTGCAGTGATTTGCTTTGCTTTAAATGATATTTATCAATATTCCTTATATGGTCATATGGAACTATGACATCATACTTTTCAAAATGGCAGCTCCCATATCCATTTTAGAACAACCTTCAAATGGTCATATCTTTTTTGTTATCATCCGATTTAGATAATTCTTTCACCTTTTTGCAAGCTTTTTAGAACTCCCAATAAAAGAGATGTTTGGCTGTGTCGCTATATTCTCTTTAATGCTCAACTGTATAGGGCTGCCACAATGGAATAGTGGATTGACATGATACCCCCACCATGTCAGATTATACTGACACCTGGACGACCAGTCCTAGAACTCCCCTTTTATATGCAAGGGAGCCAGTTGAGGTCCATGAACTTCTAGTAGTTTTTTAAGATACACAACAGTCACCTATAGTAGTTATACCCCAGCTTTCACAAAGTGAATTGGAGGTGTGTGGGGGGAGTGTATAGGAATCACGTTGCCCGTAACATCCTGTCCCATCACGTAACACATTTTTAATACTTGCATATCTCAAAGATTTATTTCAGAGTTGCGGCCCTTTGTTTGATTTAAATTTTAAGCGGAATATTCATCACCTTCAGGTGATAGTTCTAGTTTTATTTCCCCAGGCGAGTATAGAAAAAGATTTCAGGACACTGCTGGCCTCACTACCAAAGGAAGGTTTAGATGAATGCATCAAACATTACACATCCAAAGCTCTGCTGGAGGCAAAACCAAGAAATATAGTCGAGGTAAGAAGTGGTGTATAACTTATTAATTGAAAATTAACTTAAATAATTTATAATCTGACTGTTTAATTAAAAAAAGTTAAAAAGAGTGTCGTCTGCGGAGTCTGTTCAAGCTTTTATACTTCAGTGAGCCTCATCGCTGCAGGTTCGAATCCTACTGGGAGCTCGACTTGTAAGTGAGGGTAGTGTCGATTCTCAGGGATGGCGGGAGGTGTACAGTACTGGTTCTACCCAGCGGGTGACTGCCTCCACCACAATAAATCGACCGTCGTATATAACCTTACGTGTTGAAAAATGACGTTTTTGCATCTCAACGCTGCGAGTTCAAATGCCACTGGGGAGCTTGACTTTTAAGTGGGAAAGTAATTTCATATGGATGGATGGAGGTTTACCCATCTAACTTGAATTCACATGATGGCAACCACCCGCAGCATTGAAACTTATTAAATCATCTAACTGGAATTCACATCATCGCAACCACCAGCAGCATTGAAACTTGTTAAATAATAGGCCCAAAAATTGTTGTAGTGTATTTGTTGTCCCTCCTCACCCCATTCTCTTTTTTTTTCTGGAAAAGCCCTGAGCATTTTGGCATAGCCACTTTTTTCTGAAATAGTCCTTGAGCATTTAAGTCATTGCCACTCTGACAGCTATAACGCTGTTTCATTTTATTTCAGGCTAAAGATACACATATGGCTGTATTATTCATTATTTATTTTCATCATCCAACCTTCGACTTTACCTGGCAATTGCAGGAGAGGTTTTGGTGCATTACATTCACATGTATGTAAAGTAAAAACCTAGGGTATGTTTAGAAATAGGAAACAATTATCTCATGTTATTAAACATTTCTACAGACGGGCCAATGGTGTTTTGGGGGCACCTCTTTAGAGTTTGTGAAGTCACTGAGTTTGACGCCAGACGGTATGCTGGAGATTTTCTGCCTTGAGGCTCTTGTCCATCATACCATGGTAGGTACAGTTAGTAACAGTATGGATTCAGTTCTGCCTTGAGGCTCTTGTCCATCATACCATGGTAGGTACAGTTAGTTACAGTTTGATTCAGTACTGCCTTGAGGCTCTTGTCCGTCATACCATGGTAGGTACAGTTAGTAACAGTTGGATTCAGTTCTGCCTTGAGGCTCTTGTCCGTCATACCATGGTAGGTACAGTTAGTAACAGTTGGATTCAGTTCTGCCTTGAGGCTCTTGTCCGTCATACCATGGTAGGTACAGTTAGTAACAGTTGGATTCAGTTCTGCCTTGAGGCTCTTGTCCGTCATACCATGGTAGGTACAGTTAGTAACAGTTGGATTCAGTTCTGCCTTGAGGCTCTTGTCCGTCATACCATGGTAGGGTACAGTTAGTAACAGTTGGATTCAGTTCTGCCTTGAGGCTCTTGTCCGTCATACCATGGTAGGTACAGTTAGTAACAGTTGGATTCAGTTCTGCCTTGAGGCTCTTGTCCGTCATACCATGGTAGGTACAGTTAGTAACAGTTGGATTCAGTTCTGCCTTGAGGCTCTTGTCCGTCATACCATGGTAGGTACAGTTAGTAACAGTTGGATTCAGTTCTGCCTTGAGGCTCTTGTCCGTCATACCATGGTAGGTACAGTTAGTAACAGTTGGATTCAGTTCTGCCTTGAGGCTCTTGTCCGTCATACCATGGTAGGTACAGTTAGTAACAGTTGGATTCAGTTCTGCCTTGAGGCTCTTGTCCGTCATACCATGGTAGGTACAGTTAGTAACAGTTTGGATTCAGTTCTTGCCTTGAGGCTCTTGTCCGTCATACACATGGTAGGGTACAGTTAGTAACAGTTGGATTCAGTTCTGCCTTGAGGCTCTTGTCCGTCATACCATGGTAGGTACAGTTAGTAACAGTTGGATTCAGTTCTGCCTTGAGGCTCTTGTCCGTCATACCATGGTAGGTACAGTTAGTAACAGTTGGATTCAGTTCTGCCTTGAGGCTCTTGTCCGTCATACCATGGTAGGGTACAGTTAGTAACAGTTGGATTCAGTTCTGCCTTGAGGCTCTTGTCCGGTCATACCATGGTAGGTACAGTTAGTAACAGTTGGATTCAGTTCTGCCTTGAGGCTCTTGTCCGTCATACCATGGTAGGTACAGTTAGTAACAGTTGGATTCAGTTCTGCCTTGAGGCTCTTGTCCGTCATACCATGGTAGGTACAGTTAGTTACAGTTGGATTCAGTTCTGCCTTGAGGCTCTTGTCCGTCATACCATGGTAGGGTACAGTTAGTAACAGTTGGATTCAGTTCTGCCTTGAGGCTCTTGTCCGTCATAACCATGGTAGGTACAGTTAGTAACAGTTGGATTCAGTACTGCCTTGAGGCTCTTGTCCGTCATACCATGGTAGGTACAGTTAGTAACAGTTGGATTCAGTTCTGCCTTGAGGCTCTTGTCCGTCATACCATGGTAGGTACAGTTAGTAAACAGTTGGATTCAGTTCTGCCTTGAGGCTCTTGTCCGTCATACCATGGTAGGTACAGTTAGTAACAGTTTGATTCAGTTCTGCCTTGAGGCTCTTGTCCGTCATACCATGGTAGGTACAGTTAGTAACAGTTGGATTCAGTTCTGCCTTGAGGCTCTTGTCCGTCATACCATGGTAGGTACAGTTAGTAACAAGTTGGATTCAGTTCTGCCTTGAGGCTCTTGTCCGTCATACCATGGTAGGTACAGT
The DNA here is from genome assembly GCA_037043455.1 of Cyrtodaria siliqua. Taxonomy (NCBI): domain Eukaryota; kingdom Metazoa; phylum Mollusca; class Bivalvia; order Adapedonta; family Hiatellidae; genus Cyrtodaria; species Cyrtodaria siliqua. The sequence goes on from JAWPHD010012689.1 coordinate 72,520, forward strand.
TAGTAACAGTTGGATTCAGTTCTGCCTTGAGGCTCTTGTCCGTCATACCATGGTAGGTACAGTTAGTAACAGTTGGATTCAGTTCTGCCTTGAGGCTCTTGTCCGTCATACCATGGTAGGTACAGTTAGTAACAGTTGGATTCAGTTCTGCCTTGAGGCTCTTGTCCGTCATACCATGGTAGGTACAGTTAGTAACAGTTGGATTCAGTTCTGCCTTGAGGCTCTTGTCCGTCATACCATGGTAGGTACAGTTAGTAACAGTTGGATTCAGTTCTGCCTTGAGGCTCTTGTCCGTCATACCATGGTAGGTACAGTTAGTAACAGTTGGATTCAGTTCTGCCTTGAGGCTCTTGTCCGTCATACCATGGTAGGGTACAGTTAGTAACAGTTGGATTCAGTTCTGCCTTGAGGCTCTTGTCCGTCATACCATGGTAGGTACAGTTAGTAACAGTTGGATTCAGTTCTGCCTTGAGGCTCTTGTCCGTCATACCATGGTAGGTACAAGTTAGTAACAGTTGGATTCAGTTCTGCCTTGAGGCTCTTGTCCGTCATACCATGGTAGGTACAAGTTAGTAACAGTTGGATTCAGTTCTGCCTTGAGGCTCTTGTCCGTCATACCATGGTAGGTACAGTTAGTAACAGTTGGATTCAGTTCTGCCTTGAGGCTCTTGTCCGTCATACCATGGTAGGTACAGTTAGTAACAGTTGGATTCAGTTCTGCCTTGAGGCTCTTGTCCGTCATACCATGGTAGGTACAGTTAGTAACAGTTGGATTCAGTTCTGCCTTGAGGCTCTTGTCCGTCATACCATGGTAGGTACAGTTAGTAACAGTTGGATTCAGTTCTGCCTTGAGGCTCTTGTCCGTCATACCATGGTAGGTACAGTTAGTAACAGTTGGATTCAGTTCTGCCTTGAGGCTCTTGTCCGTCATACCATGGTAGGTACAGTTAGTAACAGTTGGATTCAGTTCTGCCTTGAGGCTCTTGTCCGTCATACCATGGTAGGTACAGTTAGTAACAGTTGGATTCAGTTCTGCCTTGAGGCTCTTGTCCCGTCATACCATGGTAGGTACAGTTAGTAACAGTTGGATTCAGTTCTGCCTTGAGGCTCTTGTCCGTCATACCATGGTAGGTACAGTTAGTAACAGTTGGATTCAGTTCTGCCTTGAGGCTCTTGTCCGTCATACCATGGTAGGTACAGTTAGTAACAGTTGGATTCAGTTCTGCCTTGAGGCTCTTGTCCGTCATACCATGGTAGGTACAGTTAGTAACAGTTGGATTCAGTTCTGCCTTGAGGCTCTTGTCCGTCATACCATGGTAGGTACAGTTAGTAACAGTTGGATTCAGTACTTGCCTTGAGGGCTCTTGTCCGTTCATACCATGGGTAGGTACAGTTAGTAACAGTTGGATTCAGTTCTGCCTTGAGGGCTCTTGTCCATCATGACCAAGGGTAGGTACAGTTAGGTAACAGTTGGATTCAGTTCTGCCTTGAGGCTCTTGTCCATCATACCTATGGTAATG
>JAWPHD010012690.1:0-74022 GCA_037043455.1 Cyrtodaria siliqua
CTATATAATTTGATTATATATGCATTCTGTCTTATTATTAAGTGCGGTGACACGATTTCTATACACATACGGAAACAATTATAAATATCAGAGCCTTAGAATATAATTAGTATTATAAAAGTTCTATAAAAGATAGCACGTCGCTAGAGATGATATTCACTCCAGAAATCGAAGTCTGCCTTTGTATGCCATTATGAGTCACGCTGTCGAAGCACTGTGATATTGATTGCATTGATTGTGTAAATTGAACTCGCGGTTTGAATCATATTGTTGGAAATGATGCAATGTTTTACTTATAATCATGTTTTAATGGGATGACAGTAGGGTAAGTGTGAGGTTTGGTGCACCCTAGAACCGGTTTAAACCCCCAGTGGCCTACTTTGCCACTGACCGTTCCAAGGCGGTATCCCTATTGTCAACCCTTTTGTGTTTGTGATGTCGTTTACTTCTATTATTATTTTTGCCTTCTTGTTTGTCTGTTTGCATGTTTGTTTCTGTGTTTTGTGGTTGACTGTCCTCCTTGAATGCTACTTTCCCTGTCCGATCTTTTTATATTTCTTGAACGCATATCTCGTTTCCTGCAACCGATTCTTAGACAACGCAAGGTAAATAATAATAATGTCAAAAACAGGTCTATACTATATTAGTATACTTTACTCAAACTACATAACTTGTGGCAGAGGAAATATGCCAACTGAAAAGATACTTTAATTATTGCTAATATTAGAATATTATATTACATTGATTACCAATGTATATTTCATGAAACACAAATATATGCAAACAAAGGAAAGGTAGTAGCTAACACGATATTGTCTCTTGGATTTTATAATAAATTAATTTACATTGAATGAAAATAGACTCCAATTTTTATAAAAAGACTACCTACTTACTCTGACATTTAACTCGTTTCGTTTATAATATCAGCTTCAAGCTACGGACATGTTTATTGTTTACATTAGCAAGTGTCCACTTAATTATTTAGTCACATACGTTTATATTGTCAGTAACAAACATTGTCCCAGTAGAACGTTTCATTCGTGCTTTTGGCTATGGAAGGAATTTTCCAGCAGGATCTTCCATTCATTTTGTTGACAATGGCATGAAGGATACCACAGGCTGAGAGCAAATGAATTCAGATAATTTAGTTTCGTGTACAGAACTAAATTAACTATACAGTGAAGTGTTCGCGTGTGGTTTGTTTTATTTATTAGAATATGGTAAACAATTATATCACGCTGTTTGTTTGCCCCGAAATAATATCGAAAGAGGTGATTTTTTAATGTGTCCTTTGCTTTTAAACTTATGATTGAGGAAACATTGTTTCCAACCACACCTTTTTTGTCATGAACTGAAACAAGACAGTGATCTTCCATCCCATATCATTCGTTTATCAAATAATACTGATGGCAAGTAGTTGCAAAAAGGAAGGATCAATGCTTATGTATTAGCAAACATCATTATTTAGTTAACGTATATTTAAAAGTATATTATGGAACGTTTACAGGAAAATATTCAACAGTTTCAGCAGTTCTGAGCAACGACGATTTCCCTGTTGGATACGACTTAAGAAACAACGAAACTATTATCAAAACGTCTCCGTTTAAGAGATAATGCTTTCACGTGGAGGGTGTCAGACAAATGTAATTATATCTGGTGTTTGAACAACTTAAACGTAACAACACTGAAGTAATAAGTAATGGATGTATTTAAAACTTTCGCACAGAAAGTGGGCAAAAACATTTGTTGATATAAACATTATCTTAGTAAATGTTATTCATTAAGATTAAATCTATGAAACTTTTGGCTGAACCTCATATTTAGTTTAAGTACAAGTAGTATGTGCTAATTTGTTTCTATCACTGGTTTGAGCAGAATTCAATATTCAAAATGTCAATAGTACGCAAATCTGAGACATCCCGAAGATGGTTCGTGCCCAGTATATGTGGCTTTGACCGGTGCTAGGCGGCGTGAGAGGTGTTGCTTCAAACATTACCTCTCATGAACAGACTCAATAAAACCGAGTCTTCTACTTTATTCTCTTGGTTGTGTTTTTGCCTGCATATGGATCACCCTTATCAGTATATATTACAGTGGTTCTTAAAGAAAGAAAATAACTGTATATTATTATTTAATTACAGATGATCATAAAAAAGTTAATTTAAAACATGTATCGATCACATGTTATAACAAGAGGTTTGACCAACTGTTGTGTTGAAGAAAAATGTCAAATTATTCATGCCACTTAGTTTCAATTACACGAAACATGTCATTACACAAAACCCACTAATTTCCGATAACTTTGAATGTATGTCATTTAATTGTATTGATTCATTAATAATGCGAACTAGTAGGAGGAACAAAGCCCTAATGTTTCAACATTCTGGAATGTTTGTTATACTGGAAAATACATTAAGCAGTCATGATTCAAATATTCATTCAGGAACTGCAACTGTAAAGCCTTTCACCTTTAACATTCACATTGAACTCTATTGTCATTAAATATGCTATGAAATATAGTTTATGTATCACTATTTTTCTATCTAGGTAGTATAACCTAAAACACAGTTGTGCTCATAAATAAAATTATGATCTATATGTGATAAATATATTTTTTATGATAGCGACTTCGGAAGCGCAATGGAGAAAGTGAGAAAGTATTGCCGCGAGGGTTCCAATCCTGGTGTTGGAATGTGCGATGTGAAAAAGTATCCTTTATCTCATCTGTTCGAATTTGCTTTTCCATTACATTTCATTTGATTTATGATTATAATTATGTTGTCCTGTCACAGCATTTTCCCTCATATAATTGTTTAATCAGTTTAACCCGCTTTCGATTTTATATGATGTTATAATCCATTCTACAATGTAACCATGTGTACGGTATATATTCCTAAAGGTGTGCTTTACCTGTTACGAATTATCATCCATTGTAGTTTGATAATTCTTTTACTCAACAAGATCCTGTTTCAAACAATGTGTTACTGATTCGGTGCGTGTCTTACAACGACACACGTATTCGCTATATTGCATTTAGACACGCACAACCACGTTATTTGCTAAAACTGCATTATTTACAAAGATAATTGGAATGTCGCCGATTGAACTTCCATTTACGTCAAACTGTGTAAAAGGTCTGAACTACGACATTTAAAATGATCTAATGGGAATCAGCTTCTTGCTAAAAGAAGAAATGGATCGTTACATTAACAAGCATGCTATCAAGTTTCGATATTTATTCCAAGCATGATCGTTACAATTTATAATTAATGACAACTTTACTCGCAAGAACAAACAATCTCGGGGAGAATATTTTGAAATAAGAGATATTAGATTACGATACCTTATCTGTATACATACGAAACAGCGCAAGTGTACAAACTGTACATTCAACTAAATCAATGAAAAAGGGGAAATGTTACCTATATACCTGGAAAGTATTTACTCTAGTATACCCATTGGTTCTAGGTGGCCCATTGGTTCTAGCTGGCTTAAGACGTCTATACATGTATATGTTAAACACTTCGTATTTTTGAAAGTTTATACCCATGACATTTTTGCCTGCATCAGTTCACCTCGTATGTTAGTTGTGTAAGGTGCATGCAAAACGATTATTACACCAGTCGACGGTTACACCGAGCAATTATACAATTCGACCCGACAAGTAATTTCTATAAGAACATTACTAAACACAAATATGCAAAACATACATATGTGTTCATAAATAGCTGTTTTCAGAGCAGTATACATGTTTCCCCTAAGCTGTATGCATACATACTGAAAAGGGAGCAACGAATATACAAACAACAGGACTCGGTTTTGTTGGTCGTTGTATTCGAGGTAATCTAATATACAATAATTTTCACGCCTACAGGCACGACCTCCATTATTTTAGTCATAAAGTACCAATCATCACACCAGATATCCGAAGAAGTGAAAATTAGTAAGCACTGTTTCCAATAACCTATTTCGAATTCAGCACGTATATGTCTGATATACATGTTGATGACTGATAAGGAATTCAATACACAAAGGCTTATACATATCAGTAGTGTGGCTTTTATTGGTCCTTTGCCGCTGAAATGTGAATGACCACCCCTTTTGTAGTATTATCAATTAACAAATTTAACTCTTAAACATCATACATCAACTAAGTAAAAAAAAAAAGTCAATGAATGGGACAATAATCAAACATAAAGAGTGGTGAGTACAGGATAAGCGAATTGGAACATTCAGTAGCAATACGGGCTATTGGTTAACTTAAGCATATGCTATGTGTACACAACCTCGCTATTGAACCTCCAATACACGTATATCCAATCAAAAGGAAATCTTTAGCAATGAAGACAACACCCAGAAAAATAGTAAACGATACACTTAAATATTTTTGTAAATATATATAAAAATATTTAATTCGAAATACCTCAGAATGTATCCATAATTTTACTGAATTACCAAAGCAGGTGCAACCAAAGAGAAATCAAATCTAAGATACTATCAAAAAGGTTAAGGACGGAATTTCATGCATCTACCTCTCTTTTCTGGGTTTGATCACGTTAAACAATATTGTGCTAAAGCTTATGAAAACTCTGGGATTAATTTATTTTGGTCTATTAAAAATTCAGGCGACGTTCTTGATAAAATGTGCAATAAACGTCAAGCTTCATCTATAAGTACTTATGATTTTTCTACATTATATACAACTATACCAGACAACCTTATCAAAGACAAGCTTATTGCTTATCACTTATGTTTCTTTTAAATAATATTTTCGTCAGGTATGGAACTACCGTTTATACTACCATTCAGTTTGCACTATTTAAGCATGCACAAAATAGGTTATGACTATAACAAAATGAGAAGAATGTCTTAAGAATGTACTATTGTAACAACTGTACCAATTCTAACAAACAGTTGCCATGGTTAGTAGTTAGCACAGTAGTTTATGTATTACCCTTAAGCTTCTTTTTCGATGTTTATCGTGCAAATGCATGTACTAGTTTTCAATTTCATATGCATACTTCTTTATATGGGTGGGGTAATTCAAACTGGTGTTAAACATCGTTAAAATAGACATAAACCGCAATTAAAGGCATTAAAATAGACATCTAATTGGATTTTGTGTTTGCATGTGTTAACTATTGCTTCGTGTCTTTAAGTGTAATACATATTCAAAAATGGACTTATAAAACCTGAAACACTCACATTTCCATTATCTAGAATCCTTTGAACTGTTTGTGTCTTTTGTGCAATATATGAATATATCAGAAAATGAAAATAATAGTGATGTTGCAATTATTCTGAGGAAGACTTACACTTCCTGTTCGAGGAGTGTGTCCTATTTTTAGACTTGATGAACTTATATATGCAAGCGAAGGCCTCAACGTTGCATAGTACATACTTTCATTAATTTATAATATGATAATTAAATCATCGTAGAATAGTTGTGAATTACTGTTTCTTACAATTTTATACATATAATGTAAACGAAAATATATACTAACCTTAATGCATAAAATATGCGTCAATAGTGGGTGGAGTAATTTGACTTCCAATTTTAAGTAAAATAGTTATTTTAAGCAGAATGCAATGTTGAAACAAAGTTTATTAATTCTGTATTTAACTAATATGAATTTTAAACTTAATTGCATGTTTTAAACGAATATTAACAATTATCAAGAAATAATTATGTGCAAAAATGAACATCCAATATTCGATGCCAGGGCTACAATAATACATCTATTATTGTTCGAATTAAGCTGTATAAGCTGCTCGTTCAAGATTGCTATCATGGAAAAATGTCATCTACATACATCGCTCGCTCCAAAAAATAATGATAGAATGTGCCACCTGAGTTGGTAGCAATACCGAAAATGTTGGGTCCTAGCTGAAGGCCTAATACTACTTTTACCACTGCGTGACTGCTCGGGGAAATGAGGCAAATCTGAATTATATAGCTGCACAACTGTTGCCAGATAATTAATAAATGCATTTACCTGCGGAATAATTTACCTGTTCAAAGTTTTCTGCGTCTTCCATGTCTTCAAATAAAATCGTATTCTCGCTTTTCACAGATAATGCAATGTTTGAATTGTAAATATATATTGTTGTGCATTGATTTCTATTTAAATAAACATAAACATGTTCATGAAACAAAACATGGCCGGAAAACTTTAATTAAGCCGTTTCTGGAGGGTGCGAGAGGTTTGGCGTCTTACATTATCTTTCGTGACCAGACTAAAATGAGTCTGATACTTAATTCTCTTGGTTGTGTTTGTTTCTTCTTCCAAAGGATCTCTCTTTTCCGTATTTATTACAAGATCAACATGGAGCGCTGTGGTCTAGTGTGAAGCGCTGTGGTCAAGTGGTAGAGCGTTGGACCTATGATCCAAACGTCGTGGGTTCGCCATAACCATAAGTGTTTGTGTCTTTTGTGCAATATATGCATATATCAGAAAATTAAAATGTTGCAATTTTTCTGAGGAAGACTTACACTTCCTATTCGATGCGTATATCCTACAGACACTTTATCTGCATTGTTTAGTACTGGTTCTACACAGGAAGACAATCAAGAAGTACCTTAGAAGCGAATCGCTTACAACAGGTATATACTACTGTAAGTCCTAAAAAGGGAAGTATAATAGATGAATATATGACCACTGAATAGATGGCCAGTTAATTGAACAACAGAACAAATGAACACCATATTAATACCACAAAATACTTAAAAACAAACAGGCATATCCACACATGTCTGCAATCGTAAAACTTCTTTATACATGGAAAAAAATAACAGCAAACTATTTGCAAACTTAATTGAATTGAATTGAATTGAATGTTGTTTAACGGCTCATCAACACAGTATATGTTATTTAAAGCCGCCCCAGAGAGAGGGGAAGGATACATAGGAATCCGGGAACCTGCCCTACTCTTATTATCGAATAGATTCCTATGGTTCTTTAACGTGCTCGGAAGATAGACCTATACACGGGACCGCCCGGTTTACGTCCCCATCCGACGGACTTGCAAACTTGAAGAAATAAACAAGAACCAAACACCACAGTTCCAATTTCAGGCGTAATCTGAATAAGGAGCTCTCCCTTGCGTGCGACGGTAGCAATCATCTTACGTTATTCGACACAAAACACTCCAAATGTCAGAAATTATAAATAATTATTATCAAATGGAATCACGGTAAACACAAATAATGTTACTGCCGTTAAAAGCAAAGCAGCTTTTTGCAAAATTGTTTTAAGCGAATTTGAAACATTGCATTTTTTTCCCATTATGTTGATGTCAAACATTTGTTTGAAGCCTTTCATTACTATGGCATACAGTAATACTGGTTGTGTTTACAATCCTACGATTCGCCGTTACCCGCTATCCGTGATACTCTTTAAATACAATCTGTAAATGCTGCTATGTAGCTGCGTAAATCGTCATTTTCCAAAACAGCAATGTCGACATTGTTTTGTCACTATTTATGGTATTTCTTAAGTTAAATGCAATCAACTAAGCTTTTAGAATTGATAATACGATTGGAAAGCAGTATCTGTTACATCGCCGTGCTCATTGAATACCTGACATCAAACGGATCACCGACTATTGAGAATTTATTCCTAGTCAATGACACATTCTTGTAATCAGATATGTGATGTATATAAATATACTAATACAAATTTGCTAAGGATCACTTTTTTGCTGTCTAAATTTCTTGTCGAAATAAAAAGCATTATTTCTATATAATAAAATTAGACAAATTAAAAAATTAAATAATACTCTGCATACAAATTGTTTGTTTTATTTCAAAGAAATATAAAAAGATCGGACAGGGAAAGTAGCATTCAAGGAGGACAGTCAACCACAAAACACAGAAACAAACATGCAAACAGACAAACAAGAAGGCAAAAGTAATAATAAAAGCAAACGAAATCACAAACACAAAAGGGTTGACAATAGGGCTACCGCCTTGGAACGGTCAGTGACAAAGTAGGCCACTGGGGGTTTAAACCGGTTCTAGGGTGCACCAAACCTCACACTTACCCTACTGTCATCCCATTAAAACAGGACAGTGTAAATAAAGAAATCCCCGCCATAATCTAATCTCTAACCAACAAGGCAGCATCAATAGGCAATATAAGTAAAACACAAACATGCTCGTGTAAATATAATACAAAAAAAAACAATAGCCTAGAAAGGCACAATGAAGGTTCTCAATGACTTGGCAGAAGCCAGAGCAACAATAGAATAAACCATTAAGGGCACGACAAGAAAGATCATAGACAAACATCAAACGCCACCGTCCCAATGGGCTTTAGGTAGGCGTCATCTTAGAGTCCACAGCCTGTCCGGTCATCGTACAATTAAAGAGGAAAGCATAGTGGCGAACTGTAAAAGGGTCCACCACCAAGCATGCAGTACGTTGCAAAATGATAGGGTCATAACCTCTTTTGATAAACTTTTTAACAAGTTTAACAAAGATAGTATGAAAGTGATCATGACCAAGAATCTTACGAAGTTTATAAATCACATCACCATAGAAGTCAGGTTGTGATAGTCCTTGTCGCAGAAGAGTCCTTAAATAACTTTTATATTTGGAAAAAAGATCAGGGTTACGATAATAAAATTTTGCAAAGGTTTTACGAAGTTTATGGTAACGGTAACCCTGATTGAGTAGCTTTTTAGTTATACAAATATTACGAATATTAAAGTCCTCAACTCGAGTACAAGCTCTTGAAAAACGAATAAGTTGAGACACATACAGCCCATAAGAAGTTGCTCGGGGAACATCCCCATCCAAGTGGGGGTATTTAACAATGTCAAAATCTCTCTTGTCATAGATTTTGCTAATTATTTCACCATTTTCAATCGAGAGATCTAAATCGGGAAAATAAGCGTTATTATCAGATGTATTATTATATGAATTTATAATGAATTCTAAATGTTCAGATAAGACAATACAAGCTATTAGTGGAGATTTTTGCCTCTTTCATTGCTAAAGAAATTCTAGTTAAAAGGTTATAATATTAAGGACTGATGCCACCACCATCTTTTCTAGGATAATGTACCTGAAATGTATATTAACAAAGCAAAATAGATCGGGCAAAATGCATAGTCATTAAAATGGCTGGAGTGGGGTGGGGTGTATGTGCGTGGGTGGTGTGTGTGTGTGGGTGGGGGGTGGTGGGGAGGGGTATTTGTTATAAATGACCGAGATACATGCTATAAATTTGATTTTAATCTTTCGTATTTATATACAACCAGCTTTTTTTCTTTATAAACTGTTTTAGTGCACTTTTCTGTTATTGTTTGGCTGTAACTGTATTCTGGACATGTTGTTGATATTTGGAAATGCAGCTCGTCATGTTTTTGCCAGTTTTTGATATACATTTCAGAAGTGAAAGCAGACAGGGTATGAATTTGCAAGGGATAAAAATAGCGTTAAACTTTGACCCAGTTTTAGAAATGTTTCTCGGAAGATATTAAACTCCCTATTTCCTTGTTAATGTTTAATAGCAGACATGTTTATTTGCTTGATAAAGTATGTTTCCCAGAATTCTAACCAGGTTTTAACAGGCTGTCATACTATGGAAGGGGCATGGAGACTCATTTACGCTATTATAACCTAAAAGAAAGGTAGGATATATGATGTAGGGTAAAAATTACTAAATCGTAAAATTAACAAACAGCAGAATGGCCACAAACTCATGTAAATTATCACCCTCACTACAATAAAAGGATTTATGTCGATAATCGACAAATCCCAATATTGTTCATTACTTTACTATCTCTATTTTATATTAATAACGGTTATAATTGTTTAAACACATTGGTTGGAAACAATTATTCAACTAGTTTGCTAAGTGCTAATCATATAGGTGTACATGCTTATTGGATTGTGAGTTTCCAACTTTTATTTGTTGTATACTTTAGGAAATCTGTTTTTCCTGATAATGATAAACAAATCTGTCTTAGAGACTTATCTGTATCACTAATTCAGCCTATTATTTCATTTGCCCCTTTCGTCCGCAGAGACGGTAGTGTCTGTGGACACAATAGCCTATACGTAGGCGAGTAGTGTACGTATAAGACCATTGTATACGCAGAGACAGTTGTTTCCGCACATTAAATCTGGTATTGATTTGTTTTAGTAATAAAATCTTCTGGAAAGTTATTGATAAAACGTGTGTTTAAATGTCAAATTTCAATAGTGACATTTCTACACAAGATACAAACTTGACACATTGTTTTAGTTTAAAGAAATTAAACCTCCAAATAACAGCAAAATTACACTACAACACCGTCTATCAAAACTGGTCGCATGTTAATGTATATGTGCAGATAAAACGTGTAGTTTTATTAATGGTTTGCTAAAATACCCGTGATTGAATATGTGTAAAATGAATAATGAGTTGGTAACTCTTAATTCGACTTTCCCATTTAAGGGGTTTTGCCGAGCTGGTTAAATACGTTTATAGTTTATATATAGTCTGGATTCTCGAACTATGTAAGTTATATATACCTCGTCGTCTGTAGAAACGGTGTACATATGTTGTAGAATGTGGCTGTTGTTGGCGGGATAGCTTCTTTAAACTGATTTATTTCGATTGTAACGAAAGCTCTATGAACATTTTTTAATCACTGTCGATGTCTTACTGCGCAGAACCAGTACTTAGCATGTCTTGCTCAGAGCACAATACATATCGTCATGGCGTGAATCGAACCCACGACTTTTCGATCATGGGTCCAACGTTCTACCACTAGACCGCAGCGCTCCACAAACGCATTCTCTTATTCAATACACTTTTGGCAGAAAGAGAAAGCAGTCGTTTTAACCTATAATAATATAAGAGCACTTCTAACTAACGGCAAATTAGACAATTACACTATGTGGACGTACAGTGAAGTTTGTGAAGCACTTACATTCTTATTGAATAATATGTTCGTCAGGTGTGGGATTTTTGTTTATAAGCAATCCATGGGTACTTACTGTGTACGACTTGTCTCACATTTGTTTTATTTTGCTACGAAAGACAGGTCATGTAAGCCTGTTCCGATAATCAGGCAGCTTTCAGACAGATGCCATCAAATCATTTAATACCATTTTACGCTCTCTGGGGGATACTTTAAAACGTGATAACCATTTCTTTTCGATTATGGTTCGGTTAACGTAAATTCAACAAAGCTGTCAATTTCCATTATGCAGCTTCTTTCGTCGATTTGCTTATATTTAGCAAAGTTTATGACATCGTTGTATAACTCTCAAAATAATTTAAGGATCATCTCTTTATCTTAATTACGAAGGTTAACGTTTGAATCATCGCACAAGTTAAAATGCATATCGCATACCAAAAATGGAAATAGTTTCGTGTTTGTGTATTCTTGAGGAACAATTTAACTCATTCTTTTTTTCTTTTTTGAAAATTTAGGTAGTGGAATTCAATAAAAACGGTTTTTTCACCGGTTTTTTTTTGTATTTGTTTCCTGCTTATTGATGCATTCACAAGCATATTCCACCATTTTAATAGAACTACCTGCAGATAAGTGAGCAGTGACAAAATGCAACTGGATTCTGAAAATGGATAGTTTAGACGGTATGTAAAGTCTGCTGTTTTTTAAACTGTTCGACGTATGTTTTGAAACTGTCAAAAGTTAGTAATGTTCGAAGACAATTTAAATTTAGCGTCCACTGATCCATTTGTTATGATTAAAAGTAATGTATAAACATATCTAAAAATGTTTAATTTTTCGTTTTGGCTTCCAATGCGGTACCTTTATTGTTACAAAGATTAAACTATTTATGTTTGTGGTGTCAGATACTTTGCTTCTATTTTCCCTTGTAATTGTTTTTTTGTTTTGTATGAGTATTTTGGTTGACTGTGTTATGTGAATGTTACATTTACTGTTCTCTCTCTCTTTCTCTCTCTGTGCGTGGGTGCGTACGTGCGTGCGTGCGTGAGTGTGTGTGTGTGTGTGTGATTCTAAGGATTATAGTCCCTCCGGCCTGATAGCCACCAGAGAATCCCGGTACAGCTGGGCACACTGGAGTGTGGACTGTCAAGTAGTGATTGTGTGTAGTGCTGTGTATCTAGCTATAGCTACAGTCTACTTGAAGCAGATATAGTGGAACACACTGGATTACCACACCGGGTCAACCAGACGTAGCACTACCTACTATTTGCTTGTCAAACGAGGGTTACAAGCAACTACTAACATTTTAACGTCTTCGGTGTTACGCGACCAGGGGACTCGAACCCAAGACCTCCCGATTCCAGGCTTGGAATTCACCAATCATTCTTCAGACTATTCTTAGACTTGAGCTCAAGTACTAAAATTTCATTCACAAATATTCCCCAAGACCTTCATAGATAAACACTCGTATGAAATTGTTATGCATTGCAATTTATCAGATTTATGCATAGCAACTTCTTATAAACGTGTATCCTTTAAACTTATAGAAATATGTGTGATTGAAATTTGCATACTTGGGCATAAGTCTAAGAATATTTCCAAAAATAGTTGGCGAATTCAAGGCCAGGTCAGTCTTATCACTACGCCACTGCACTTCGATATTTCCTGTTGGACATTTATACCTAGTGTTATGCCAGCCCCTTTACCACTGACCGTTCCAAGACAGTACCCTCTGTTGACAACATTTTATGTTTGTGTTGTCGCACATGTCTTTTATTTATTGTTTGTTTGTTTTGAATGGTTATTTCTATATGAATGCTACATTTCCTATTCGACTGTTGTATCTACTTGTATCGCTTTCCAAGAGCTTGTATTCAAGTTGGGACTTTTCAACTGTAACCTTTGTATAACTAAAAAGCTCCTCCATCAGCGATATCGATACAGTCATCATAAACTCTGAAAACCCTTTCCATAAGTTTATTGTTGTGACTGTCATGCATCTACTTTTTAAAAAGGAGCGTACTTTAAGAACTCGTTTACGACAAGTACTATCCTTACCGGTCTTCTGTTGTGACGTGATTTACAAAATTGGTAAAATCCTTAGTCTGATCACTTATAGTATATATGTCACTTAGTAATAATCACTTTATTTTATCGAATTAAAAGAATTTATTTCACATTGCGAAATACAGAGTTTTATTTTCACAGTAGCCGCCGGGACTACTTTTTTAAAAAAAAAAACAACTAAGAATTGTACATTCTATTCAAACAATGATTTGAAATGGATTTTAATAGTTAAAAGGAAAGGACAGCCAAATAAATATATAAAAAAAAAATCTATTTGGTTACAAATAAAATATCTTTGGACTGTTTTTGTAGTCGGGCGAAAAATGTGTAAAGCGGCTTAGTTATTGAAATTGCCTCCCTTGTTGTTCTACCGTAGTTTCGCTAAAACATTGTTTGTAAAATTATAAAATAAAAAGAAAATGTGTTGCTTTGTCGGGAATAACATATTTTTATTGCATCTCGAAGTAAGAAAACTTTTATATTTTCACTCATGCTTCGCATTCGTGAAAATATAAAGTTTTATTATCCTCGATGATTTAAAACATGTATATCACTCCAAAACAACAAATATCCTCTACATATAAACTGTTGGGCTCTTTATCAAGATAGAGTTTATGTAGACGAGAGACGGTGTAGACATTGTAGCATACTCGAAGACGAGTACCATTTTGTTTCATGCTGTCCATTGTATATTTATTGAAGTAAGAAGCATTAAATTGTAATGATTCATTATTGGCTAATTGTTGTATGTTTTCCTTCTCCCAAGTAAATCTATTTTTCCTTAGATTATGGATATGCACACATGCACAGACATATGTGCATGCACAGACATATGTGTTGTTTTTTCTGAAGTATATTCATTTGTATTTTGATGAATGTACGTGTTCATCATCAGTCTTCTGGCATATGTTTGTATTGTACATGTGTTGCCCAATTGGCCAGTCTGGCGTAATGGCATTTTGAAAAAATATTGTTTTCCAAACTTTCCGAAACTATATAACTGAACGGAGAAAGAGACAAAACAAACACATGGGATTACTTTGTTGATGGAATAACGAGTACGAGGAGCGAAGTTTATTTTTGAACACCTATTCTAAATAATATAACAGTTGGCAACTTAATGTCTGTTCATTATTGTTTCGCTCCGGATTTCATAACACTCACGATAACAAAACAATACAATAACAGATGGCAATGGTTTGCAGGAAAATGACTACTGCTACTACTGCTGCTACTACTACTACTACTACTTTTATAACTACTGCTGCTACTACTACGACTACGACTACTCTTACTACTACTACTACTCTTACTGCTACTACTACTACCACTACTACTACTACTACTACTACTACTAAAACTATTTCTACAACTACTACTAATTCTGTTCCTGCTGCTGCTGCTGTTGCTATTGCTGCTGTTGCTCTACTACTACTACTACTACTACTACTATTATTGTTATAATAATACTTGGTAACGTTTAGTTAATGTGTAATTCCTATGCTAATGACATGTATTCATGTCACAGAGGTAGCAGACCAAAACCTTATAAATGTGCTTTTATGGCAGATATTTATTTGGGAGAATAACAGGAAAAACATTATCATTCGTTTAATTACTTACGTGCCACTGCGCTTGGCATAAAACAGGTAATATGTTCGTGCAGGGCCGCATGGTTTGTATTGTGTCTGTAAACACAAACTAAAAAGGTCGCAGAGTGAGTTTAAAATAATTTGTTTCCATTAGAGTCTGTGGACTGTGAGGTTTTAATGCACATTTGACGGTAATAGTATACACGAATACTTAAAACAAGGTCTGTTTTATCTCCGTTAAGTTTGAAAATAAACATATTGTGACTTTAATGGTGTCGTATTCGTAAAAGACAAACCTCCATTTTTTTCCAATAGTGTGGTATATATGGTCTTAACAGTACATCTATTTGGGCGACATTGTCGCACCAGTACTTATGGATGTAGAAAAACATTTTACGACGTAAACGCATGATATGTGAGCGCACAGTAACACGACTCTTACAGCAGCGTTTCATTGTGTTCTATTGATTGCGGATAATAACAAGAATTAATGCTTTTATAGTGAGTATTCATTACATTTACATAAAGCCTTGTTTGTTTAATCTAGTAAAAAAGAGTATGATAATGGACCTTTGGAAATGGCCGAAAACGACACATACGAAATATTGCAGTCTCGGTTTGATTTAGACTGTTCATGAGCGGTAGTGAAATATGCTAGCTACCGCTCACGCCCTCTAGCACTGGGTTGGGCAGAACTCAATATTCATAAAATCAATAGTACAAAAATTTAAACCATCCCGAAAATGGCATGCATATGGCGGTGGACTTAAAGTGTAACGCATCTCCATGTCGTACGGCGTATGGTCCCCGTATCTAATAAAATTAAATGCCCCGAAGAGCGAAATAAACATAATGGAATTTAGTTGGGAGCAGCGGTTATGAAGCCTGCATATCACAAGTAAAGTTTAAACTTGTCAGAAACACACATGTTTGTGTTGATATCCACATAACCTTTGGGGCAAGGATAGGTTTCATAAATAATGTTATCCAGATGATTTTGACAAGTTTTCATTAGAAATAACATTTCTATTTTGTGTATGACAAAAACATAATCATACAGCAATGAAATGACTTTATAGGTTCCTTCTTGGAATTCTATATAAAGCACTACTTTTGAGGGCTACGACACCAGAATATAATAATACTAGTCGATACCATACAGACAAACACAAACAATGTGTAACAAGAGTCCCGGAGGGTATGTATCTCTCTACTGCTTTTACATAAATTAGCTGCTCTATGAGATTAATCTTAACTGAAAATAAACGAAAAGCAAAACAAACTGTCAACGATGTACTAGATTCCTAAATTACATACAAATCCTTAAAAGGCCCGCTTTATTTAGAAGTCTAGTGCCTGCACCACCACAAACATCTCCAAACTGTTGACTTATTGTCTTACTGCCGATAAAGATCCAGTTAAACAATAGTGTACATTTTCAATCTTTTCTTTTCTACTATGGTTAATAATATATATCCTAAGGAAAGCTAACATTGCTGATACTGTCGCTTCTTTTCTTTATTTACATCTCTCGTGAAAATGGCGAAATAAAATCTATGACAAGAGAGATGATTTGACTTTTGATATTGTTAATTATTCTCATTTGGATGGGGATGTTTCCCGAGCTACTTCCTAAGGGGTCTATGTTTCTCAACTTATTCGTTTCTCTAGAACTTGTATTTATGTTGAGGACTTTAATGTTCGAATTATTTGTATACTGAAAATCTACTCCAGCAGGACTCCCGTTACCATAAACTTCGGGAAAAAAAAGAAATTATTATCGTAACCCTGATCTACTTTTAAAATATAAAAGTAATTTAAGAATTCTGCTGCGACAAGGACTATGGTGATGTGATTTACTTATTCATAATCACGTTCATACAATCCTTATTAAACATGTTAAAAAGTGTATCGAAAGAGGTTATGACCCTATCATTTTGCAACGTACTGCATGTTTAGTGGTTGACCCATTTACAGTTCTTTCCTCTTTGATTGCTCGATGACCGGACATATTGTGGACACTACGATGACGTCTAGCTAAATCCTTATAGGACGGTATCTTTTGATGTTTGTCTTTAATCTTGTCTTGTCGTACCCTTAACGGTTTGTTTTCATGCTTCTCTGGCTTCTGCCGAGTCATTGAGTACTTACTTTGTGGCTTTCTAGGCTTTTGTTTGTTATATTATATTTCCATGATCATTAATCTGTTTTACTTATATTGCCTGTTAATGCTGCCTTGTTTGTTAGAGATTATAACCTGGAGTTATTGCCCTTTTTCAATATTTGGTAATGTACACTGGTAACCCCAGGGGTCGTGGATTCAAATCTCACTGGAGGCATTTTTTTTTTTCATAAGAATAAATACTGAAAAGGGGATCCCTTGGAAGTAACAAACACAAGCAAGGGATAAAAGCAGCAAACTCGGTTTTATTGAGTCTGTTCATGAGAGGTAATGTGTAGTACAACACCTCTCAGCAGCGGCTTAAGCGATATTCTACTTTAAAGCCACAAATATCGGGCTTGATGATTCTAAAGGACCAGCAGTAATAAAACAGTGCCAAACAGCACTAAACAAACCCTAGTGTGAATGTCAATAAATGCTGAAAAGGAGATCCATTGGAAGCAACAAACACAAACAAGAGATAAAAGTAGCAGACTCGGTTTTATTGAGTCTGTTCATGAGAGATAATGTTAAGTGCAACACATCTCACGCCTCCTAGCACCGACTTAAGCGATATTCTACTTTAAAGCCTCAACGATCGGGCTTGATGATCCCAAAAGACCAGTAAGCAATAACACTACGGATTATAGTCGGGGCGTCAGTAAATACTGTAAAGGGATCCCTTGGAAGCAACAAACACAAACAAGATATAAAAGTAGCAGACTCGGTTTTACTGACTCTGTTCATGAGAAGTAATGTAGAATGCAACACCTTTCACTCCTCCTAGCACCGGCTTAAGCGATATTCTACTTTAAAGCCTCAAAGATCGGGCCTGGTACTTGGGTTCATTGTTTTTATTTTTTTTATTTTTATATTTAAAAAAAAAGAAGTTTTTTTTTAAAATGTTTCTCATAAGAAACCTTGGTTCTTTTTTCTTTAATTAGGAGCTTAGGGGCCCTTGTTGGATCAGTTTTGCATAAAGTTATAGGGAAGAACTTCAAAAATCTTCTTTTCTGAAACTACAAGAGATAAGGGTTAAATATTTTGTATTTACACTCAGCTTATGGTCCTCTAACAAGTTTGGTTGAATGATGACCCTATGGTCAAGGTTGACCCCACCCCAGCGGTCACATATTTAACATAGATTTACAGCTTATGGCCTTCTACCAAGTTTGTTCAAATGGTGACCCTGGATTTGAATTTGGCTCTGTCCTCGGGGTCACATGTTTTACATAGACTTATATAGGGACAACATTAAAACATAGTCTTCTCTGAAATTACAAGAGTCAAAGGTTTAATATTTTGTATTTACTCTCAGCTTATAGTTCTCTACCAAGTGTGTTGCTTCTGGTGACCCTGGTGTCTAATTTGTCCCCGCTCCAGGGGTCACAGATTTACATAGACTTATATATAAGGAAAACATTTAAAAATCTTCTTCTCTGAAACTATAAGAGTCAAAGGTTTAATAGTTTGTAATTACACTCAGCTTATGATCCTCTACCAAGTTTGGTTGAATGATGACCCTATGGTTAAGGTTGACCCCACCCCAGCGGTCACATATTTTACATAGTTTTACAGCTTATGGTCCTCTACCAAGTTTGTTCAAATGGTGACCCTGGATTTGAATTTGGCTCTGTCCTCGGAGTCACATGTATTACATAGACTTATATAGGGACAACATTAAAACATCGTCTTCTCTGAAATTACAAGAGTCAAAGGTTTAATATTTTTATTTACTCTCAGCTTATAGTTCTCTACCAAGTGTGTTGCTTCTGGTGACCCTGGTGTCAAATTAGGCCCAACCCCAGGGGTCACATTTCAAACTTGGTTTGAGTGTTTATATTAACGAAAGTTTGATTTGTTTTAAAGCTAGACAAACTAGAGCCAAATACATCCCTACCTATATATCTTGATAGTTGAAGACACTTTATATTGATATTGCCATATCTGACACACATTCCTTCTACACCCCCCCCCCCACCCCCCACCCACACACACACACACACTCCCCACCATTGAGTATAGACACCATATAGCCAGTAGAGCGATACAGGCCCTCTTGGGCATCTTGTTTGTTTAACGGCGGCGATCACGACAACGAAAAATACAACTGTGAATGAACAGCACGCATACAATATTTTGGTCGCCAAGCTTAATTTACACTCATTATGCAGTTTGGTAAAACAAATAAACTAAACCATAGATCTTATAGTTAACTTCACCTCCCATGATTAAATACGTTCTCCTGGCAGCTTAATATCACGAGCTTGCACACAATTAAACTTTTTGTATAATAGTCGTCAAGGTACAGTTTGCATAGATACGGGGCTTTATATACAAATCCTTATTATATATCATTTCAGTTACATGCGCTTACTATGTATAGAATAAATGGCCAAAGTATGTATAGATTAAATGCCCAATCTTTGTATATAGAATAATGGCCAAACTATGTATGTAATAAATGCCCAAACTATG
This sequence comes from Cyrtodaria siliqua, assembly GCA_037043455.1. Taxonomy (NCBI): domain Eukaryota; kingdom Metazoa; phylum Mollusca; class Bivalvia; order Adapedonta; family Hiatellidae; genus Cyrtodaria; species Cyrtodaria siliqua. Next base: position 19,210 of record JAWPHD010012690.1, read on the forward strand.
TATGAAATAAACGGCCAAACTATGTATGTAATAAATGCCCAAACTATGTATGTAATAAATACCTAAACTATGTATGTAATAAATGCCCAAACTATGTAGCCAATAAATGCCCAAACTATGTATGTAATAAATGCCCAAACTAGGTATTAATAAATGCCCAAACTATGTATGGAATAAATGCCCAAACTAGGTATGTTATTAATGACCACACTGTGTATAGAATACATTGGAAGTGTTCTCAAAGCGTTGAAACAAAACCCAGAAAAAGTGTATAAATTATGATCCCTTCAGGAAATAACTGATTTTCCGAAATTAAAATTATGGTAGATTAACTTGGCAGACGCTGCCAACAAATCACGATCGCCACTTGTTTCTTTAATGACTAGAATTTCCGCCATTTTATATTTAAGTTAATCATAAACTAATAACCTCAAGAAATACGTTAAAGAATGAGACAATTTTCATGGAAACACAAATTGAATTAATAAAAGATTGCTTCTTATACATGTATTACATTATACCACACTGTTCATGAATTAATAAAGCCGCAGTAAATTTCGTTGAACAATTTAGCGTAATGATCGAGACATATTTGTTTAATACTATCAGATTTGAACGTTTTGTATATCAAAGGACACGACAAGGCCACACGGTTGTTAAATCTAACACGTTTTAAGAATTTAACTAGAACGGTTTTAGAGTTATTGACCAAACAGTAGACTAATCGATTGTATTTCGAAAACCTCATAGCTCATTGAACAACCACTACGTCCGTTAGCTCTCTCAAACGACGTCTCTCCCGAAACGATAGGGTTTCAATTAGATTATACATTTTACTTTCAAATAGAGCAAAATAGTTTTATCCCTTAACATACATGAGTTTTGTCTAAGTTCAGGCTATAAAAGTTAAACTACTATTTTGCGACAAGGACTATCACAACTGAAGTCTAGATTTATGGTGACATTTTTTTACAAACTCGTATTCCATCAATCTTCATCAAATTTGTTAGAAATTTGTCAAAACAGATTATTACCTTTAGGCTATCAGTTTGACAAGCACTGCATTTTTAGTGATTGACCCATTTACAGTTCGCCACCACGATTTTCTCTGGTTGTGCGATGTCCGGACAGATTTGGAAGCCTATTACATCTATTTCAATCCTAGTAAGAAAGGTTACGTTTAATATTTGTCTTAAATCTTATCTTGTCATATCGTTAACGGTTTCTTCTGTTTTTGCTCTGACTTCTGCAAAGTCATTGAGTTGTTTACTTGTGTCTTTATATGCCTTTTTTATATTCATATATACATGGTAATCTTATTCTTTTGTTTTATGGACTTGCATACGGAGGTAGTCTAAAACTAAAGTGTTGTTTGATTATAGTGTAAAATAGAAGAGATAACTTATAAAAGATTAAAATGTCATATGTAACATTACAATTTTTCTAAAAAGCAACATGAACAGACTCAATAAAACCGAGTCTGCTTGTGTTATCTCTTGTTTGTTTTTGTTGCTTCCAAGGGATCCCTTTTTCAGTATTTATTGACATTCACACTAGCGTTTGTTTAGTGATGTGTGGTGACCGTAAAAAGTCGCCCCAACTACAAATCAGTAGTATTATTACTTACTGGTCGTATAATATCATCAAGCCAAATATGTGTGGCTTTAAAGTAGAATATCGCTTAGGCCGGTGCTAGGAGGCGTGAGAGGTGTTGCACTAAACATTACCTCTCAATAAAACAGAGACTGCTACTTTTATTTCTTGTTTGTGTTTATTGCTTCCAAGAGATCCCATTTTCAGTATTGTTTAAGAGTAGAAATATTGAGTACGATGACATTTGGTATCAGTTACATTTCTTATAGAGTAGACTACGTGGCATGTTCAACATACATTTCACGAATAGTTTCACTGATGTTCGTTCTTTGTTTACATTATTTACATGAATGTCGTTTTAAGATGACCGTCGATATATTATTTGATTGGATATATAAACTGAACTAAACGTCATGCAACACTTTTAATTGCCAGAACATATATTCTCCCCATGACAACCAAATAGTCAAAGACTGGAAAATATTAATTCTGAAAAACAACTCTGCAGAGACAAGCCTCTTTAAAAGACATATCCTGTCGAGGATTTCTTTATTTACTCCGTCCTGTTTTTGTGTATGACAGTAGGGTATGAATGAGGTTTGGTGCACCTTCGAACCTGAGCTTCATTTTGTTTTACTAGTATCGATTGTCATGTTTAATGCATACACATTGATGCAAAAAAGAAATGCCCCATAAAACGCATTTAAAACATCCATTACATACTTATTATATATACTGAGGGAAGCAAGAATTTAGCAAGTTGTTTAGATGAAATTAATGATATACTGACATTTTGGGACTTAACGGGCTTGACCCCTACGTTCATTTATTTGTTACGACATTAAGTTGTTCGACTGTCCTTGATGTGTGTTTAATAAAATATTGTGTCTATGGCAATAGTTTCTTGATTTTACAACCAAAAATGTATTATTTCCAGGTTGCAACATAACCTTTCTAGACTTTTTTCCCTCAGTATATTTTTAAACGCACAGTTTGAGACATCACAGACATAAAGGCGTTGCCAACAGGGACACCACTTTGGAACGTCTAGTGGTAATTGGAGCCGCTGGCGGGGTTTACACCGGTTCTTGGGTGCACCAAACCTCACTTTTACCCTATTCCCATCCCAATAAAACGTACAGTGTATACAAAGGAATCCAAAACTAACTAGGCCGAGTTTTTGGCGATATATTAGTACAACACAGATATGATCATCCATATATAGATATAGAGACGTAAAAAGCAACCAGTAGTATGCTCGATGACTTGTCGAAAAAGGAGATATAAAAGTCAAAGAGATGCGAGTTTGAATCGCACTGGGAGCTCGTCGTGTCAAGTTAGAAAGGGTCGATTTTTACGGATGGCGGGAGGTTTGCAGTACTGGTTCTATCCAGAAAAAATGGGTTTGTCTGTCTCTTCCACATAAAAACAAACGACCATCATAAGTATATGGCCTAGTATGTGCTAAAATGACGTAAAACATCATTCATTCATTTAAACAAACAAGCAAACAAACAGTAGTGAGACTTTCACAGAACCTCTTTCATGTACTATTTGCTTCACATTGTTTATGCCTAACATATGCATTTGGTTGACAATTGCAGTTGAACATACTCCACCCAGTTTTGATCATTTATGACAGTTGAGAACTCTTCTGGTCACAGAAGAGTTCTTAAACTACTCCATGTTTTAAAAGTTACATGATATTTAAAATAATATAATTTGATAAAGGCTTTTCGAAGTGTATTGTGAAAGGAGCCGTGATGAAGGAGACCTGAAGTAATACAAAAGGATACGAATGAATGTTATAATTCACACAAATCGAGAGACATATAGCTAATAAGTTGTTGCTTTCTAGGTGGAAATAATTAACTATGTCAAAATTGAATTAATCTTTCTTATGTACGTTTTCAGTAGAGAAGCAATCACTTCAGAATCGAAATGCTCAGGTCTTGTCAAATAACTTTCAATTTGAGCCGTCAATGAATAACGATATAAAAAGCTATTATTATTCAATATGTCAATCAGTATATGGAGACACGCAAATAAAGACGAAATGTTTGTTTTACATTACTTTAATTTACAACAATTCGACATAGACAGGTAATCTGGAAAAGATAACAATGGATCATCTTAGATGGGATATGTAATATCCCAGATGAAATGTGTAATATCCGCCTGTCTGGTTTTCTACTGATGAATGCGTGGGTGAATGGAATCTTAGCAATCACATTATACACTGGCAACAGATCTATAAAATACAGAATGAATGAATGAATGGTGTTTTACGGCACGTCGACACATAAATAGGTCATTTTGAGAGCAAAAAAACGACGAAAAATGAAGAAATTAAGTAGTAATTAAAAATTAATGTAAATATATAAAGATAAAACTATTAAAAAATAAGGGATGATATGGTAGTAATACGAACTATATAAGTAAATCAACAAATGCCCGTCAACGGGTATATAAACAAGTAAACATATATAAGAACACATTATAATGAATGAATGAATGAATGAATGAATGGTGTTTTACGCACGTCGACACATAAATAGGTCATATTGTGCGCACAAATTGACGAAAGATGAAGAATTTAAGTAGTAATTAAAAATTAATGTATATATATAAAAATAAAACTATTAAAAATGGTAGTAATATAAACTATATATGTAAATCAACAAATGCTCGTCAACGGGTATATAAACAAGTAAACATATATAAGAACACATTATAATGAATGAATGAATGGTGTTTTACGGCACGTCGACAAATAAATAGGTCATATTGTGCGGAAAAACCGACGAAAGATGAAGAAATTAAGTAGTTATTAAAAATTAATGTAAATATATAAAGATAAAACTATTAAAAAATAAGGGATGATATGGTAGTAATATAAACTATATATGTAAATCAACAAATGCCCGTCAACGGGTATATAAACAAGTACGTATATATAAGAACACATTATAATGATTTATATAGTCTGATTTATTTTAGGAAATCTAAAACAAGACTAAAGTCTATAGTATCAAATAACTCTTTCATAGTATTAACATTGTAGTGCCTTTGACGCTTAGGATCAAAGTCTACACATTCCAATAAGATGTGTTTGACCGTTAACGGTGCAAAGAAGGGTATACATTCTGGTAATTACTCAGCTTGTAATAAATATGAATGAGTATAACGTGTATCCCTATTCTGCACCGGGCTAGGACAACTTCTTCTCGACGAATGGGTTTACTAGCAGAACGCCATTCTCCAAGTAACGGTTTAATTGAATGGAGTTTATTGTTAACTGACAAATCCCAAGCGGCGTGCAAAGAGTTACGAATAAATGTGTTAATACAACTTTTAAAATCAGTATAAGGTAATTTAGCATTAGATATATGTAAACCTAATGCTGCCTTAGCTGCCTCTATCATTACCACGTATTCCTACATAGCAGAAAATAATAACATTATCAACTATAAGAGAATTGTACTTTTGTAGAAGTTGAAACACAACTGGGTTATCTTGTTTCATATTACACAGTGCTTGAAGAGATGAAAGGGAATCAGAAAAGATTACAAAATGGTCATCATCATATTCCTGAATATAATTCAATTGCCTTAAGTTCAACTGAAAAGATAGAGGCCTTGTCAGGCAGGCGGCTCTTTATGCTGTGTTTGTGAACAAACAGCTGCTGCAGCTACCTTATCTCCTTTTTTAGGACCATCTGTGTATATATGTTGAAAGTTACTGTATTTTGATTTAATTTCATTAAATTTGCTTTGAAAGACAGTAGGGTCTGTATTGGATTTGTTACTATTACAAAGCTCAGAAATAATTGTTGGTGTTTCCAAAGTCCACGGTTGAATTTGTGGTACTTTGTACTTGGCAATCAAATTTAGGTCGATTTCAGTGAATCTTAATTTTGGTTTAATACGAAGACCTATAAAATACAGAAGAATGGTCTGGGACTTTGATTTCATGTACGGAGGGGCTATTTTTCAATTTAAAAGCGTGGTGTTTAATGAATGTAACAATAAAGCGCGTCAATACAGATTTCAAATAATGCTAAAAACAAGATCTACGAGGGTGCTTCAAAATGTTCTGTCACTAGGCATATATCCTTTGAACTGGATATTACACTGAGATAAAGTAGAGTATTTATAGTACTACTGGGTTCGCTCTCTTAAATTCCACAACAAAAATGAAATAATTCCGGTTATTTATACCCCTGAATTACCTCCCCCTACCACACCTTTTGGATACTGGCATCTTTGAAAATGTCCTTGTTACAAAACGTTGTAAAAATTATTTGAATAATTATATGCTTTTAAATTTTCTTGTACGCCATCTGTTGTTATTCGCCTATAATCCATGAAAATGATTGTCGATAATTCGGAAAGGTCTTGCTGTAAACTAGATATGAGTGAATGCATATCCCTTAATTTTAGCGGAAATAACACTGATTTTCTTCATTTTGTTTACGGAAATGTTATAATATCTTTTACATGTCGTAATTATTCTCATAGTATTAATATGTTTTCATATTTTTTTACAAATCCTAGTCCTTCAGTGTTTTAATTTCATATTTAACACATTATTGTAGAATTTTGCACAATGTTTAGTGAAAATATTGATCATCCAAAAACGCTATTTCAGAAGACTGCCCTTCCATTTAATGTCCATTTATCATTAAATTAAATTTACATGTTAGCTTAAAATGTTAATTTCTAAGACAATGCCTTTTCATCTACCATGCTTAAATTCTAAATCTTGTAATGCACAGATATAACTGGTAATGTATGAGAAATTTCAAAGGTCTTCGACAAGTACTTAAAGAGAAACAGGCATTTAAAAAAGTAACAGTTAACATACCTGAAAAAAGATCAGGACGAAAATGCCTCAGTATGTATAAGTGATGTATATTAAATGTTCCATAACTTTCGTCACACAAAAGATACAGCATTCATTTTACCATCAATGGAATGGTATTAAAACTTTCTTTCATTTGGTACCAAACATCAACACTCACAACGAGCATATAATTGTTAAAACGCGTTAGTGACAGAACTTATTGAATGACCCTCGTAGAATACCTTCCGATCGACAAAGCATTGGGTATAAATAACTTATGATCATCAAGCCCATTCTGTATTGCTTTATAGAGAATATCGCTTAAACCGGTGCTAGGAGGCGCGAGATGTGCTGCATCTTACAATAACCTCTCATCAACAGACCCAAAAAAACGAGTATGCTACTTTTCTCTCTTGTTTGTGTTTTTGCTTCCAAGGGATCACCTCGACCTGAGGCGTCTCAGCCCATTACCCATTAAACTCCAATACGCACAATTATTTACGGTCTACAAGTATTAAACAAAGCTTATTGCTGTTGGTATCATGCTTGTATCAGAGCATAACTCAAGCTAATGGAAGTCAAGATAAGAGCTATCAGTCACAGACTGAAAATCGGATACAGAGAATGACAGTAGAAGCGATGAAAGTTGCTCGGATGATATTGACTTCCGAATTATACGTATAAACTAACACGTTTTATGTTATTAGTGTATGAAATTTAAAGCTTGACTACTTCATCAATTTTATTGAAACCCTATATGTATCATTCCCTGTTAGAATGCAAGTCGCTTATTGATTTAATCATCAATTAGTGAAAGGTTATTTTACTTTTATAAAACATAGAAAGTATCATTTATTTACTACCCTTGTTATGCACGTCTCAAACATGTGGGATTAAATCAAAGCAACTTAAACAATTAAATGCAGTTATTGAGCATAATATAAAATACAAAATAGATTACACTAGACGTTTACTTGAGCGTGTATTTAGTCGAGCAGAACGGTGTGTCTTATAAAATATTGAATTCGAGTATACTAATTCTTCACTTTCATATATATTTAAATAATTTATATTTATTTCTTGAAAAAAAAACAGGATATATTAAAATCGCCTCCGTTCGTCCGTCTGACCGTCCGTCCGTTACCATATCTCCTCCTACACCGCTGAACGGAATTCAAGCAAACTTAGGCTATGACTTCACTATATGATGATGGCGTGCAAGAGCAAATTAATTTTGGCTCTGCACCCATGGAGTTCAAAAGGTCAAATAACTAAACATGCAATGACACGGTCATGTTTCCATATTTTTGCACATAACTTCGTATACATATCAAACGATTTTATAATTTCAAACTCGGAGGACTGCCCAAGGGCTCAGGTTGAGTAGGTGGGGTGGTGTAATTTTTTGTTTGTTTGTAATTATGTCTAAAATGAAATGTTATGTTGATGGGATTATTCTATTTTCCATCCTATGTCACCCGTGGGAACCAGGGAAAGGGATGTCAAAATGTCAAATACACTAAAAATTCATTAACACTGTATTGTTTCCTTACTTTTGCATATAGCTTGGTATATATACTTATCTCTGAAAGCTTAACATCATACCAAACAATTTTATTATTTCAATCTTTGCCGTCCGCCCAGAGATTGTGTGTATGTATGTGTGTGTCGGGGAGGAGGCTTAAGGTTAAAGGTAATTGACCTGTTTGAAGAAAACGTGGTTATTAAAAACACAATGTCTTACAAAATATTACGTAGTGTTTGATCTATGTACACTGAATATGTATATTTCGGAGAGTTCAGATCTGTGAGGGCTTATGTAAATCTAGTAAACAGAGCTATTGGTATCATCCGTCCGTTCGATCGTCCGTTTGCGCACACGTTCACAGCTTGCAGTGGTATGAGGAATTCAGTACAGTTTATTTCATAACCGCTTAAGCCTATTGTTGTATAAGTGGTCATTCCTTTGATCTTAAAGGAAATACAACTAAAGGTACCGTCCGTAGGGACGTCCGTCCGTCCGTCCTTCGAAAGCATTTTATTTAAACAACTTCTCTTAAGAAATCGCTCAATGTCCATCTTGAACACACCTTATATAGGCTTTCAGGCGGATACGTTCGGGCAACGCGGCATCCTAGATGAAATGACCTAGACTATCAAGTGTAATCAAAAATAGTTACCGGGGTGAAAAATGGCCACACCTGCACCACTACAATCATCTCCAAACTGTAAAATTATTGTGTTACTGCCGTTAAAGATTATGTTAAACAATAGAGTGCTAAATTTTATGACAACTCTGGGATTACTTTATTTTGATCAATGAAAAATTCAGTAGACGTTCTTGATACAATTTACAAAAAAAGTCAAAGTAGATATAAAGGTCGAACAGGAAATGTAACATTCAAGGACCACAGTCGCCCCGAAGCACGCATATAAACAAACAGCAATTATAAAGATGACCAAAAGGCAATGCACGACATCACAAACATAAACAAGGGATGACAATAGGGCTACAGCCTTATCAAGTTGCATCTATAAGTACTTACGACATTCAACCTTATCATAAAGCCTGATCATACAACCTTACCAAAGACAATTGTATTGCTCTCATTCAAACAACTTTGAAATGTAACAATATTAAAGCGTTGTTTTTTTACTAACGGCATTTTGGACAATTACACTATGTGGACTTGCCGTGACGTTCAATGACGCATATATTTTCCTATTAATTAATGAAACTAACCCGCCAAATAACGGCACAATTACTATCTAAAGCCGTTTGCCAAAACGACCCAGTTGTTTTTTCATATAATAATACATATGTGCCGTTTAAAAGTTGACGATTAGAAGTATAAGTTCATCCACGGGTTATTTTAATACCCGTGATTAAATATGCCTCAAAGGAATTATGAGTTGGTAACTCTTAATTCAACGCTCCAGTTTTGGGGTTTGGCCTGGCTGCATTACGTGGTATCGCCTTAATTCCATTAAGCGATGGGAAATCTTATATTAGCAGGATTATATAACGGATATTTCGACAATAAAACTCGTTTAAAACATATTTAATGAAAAAATGCGATAACCTTTTTAAAATTACCTGATTAATACTTTAATTTTACGCTATGCAAACTTTTTAAGCCGAAATTAAGATTTTATTTCATACCCTAGCCAACCCCGTTTTCGCTTCTTGGAGAAGGGGTTGGATGGGGTATGAAAAAAGAGTATGATAATGGACCTTTGGAAACGGCCGAACACGACACATACGAAATATTGCAGTCTCGGTTTGATTGAGACTGTTCATGAGCGGTAGTGAAATATGCTAGCTACCACTCACGCCCTCTAGCCCCGGGTTGAGCAGAACTCAATATTCATCAAATCAACAGCACAAAATTTAACCCATCTCGAAGATGGCATGCATATGGCGGTAGACTTGGAGTTGACGTCCTCCCCATGTCGTACGGCGTATGGTCCCAGTATCTAATAAAATGAAATGCCCCGAAGAGCGAAATAAACATAATGGAATTTAGTTGGGAGCAGCGGTTATGAAGCCTGCGTATAAAAAGCAGACAACATATCCTATGAGTTGTTAAACAATACCCAGAGCCTTTTATCGGCCGGAGTAGTGGAACCACCGAATCAAAAATTAAGTAAGAAAACAAAAGAAATTGAAAATGTACCACCAATAACTAACTATAAGTATCGGGCTCAGCAATCGCCAAAGATCGAATGAATAACAGTACTGATTGCAAGCGCGGGGAGACGTTTTACTGCCGCCACACTGCACAAGCAACGCCATTGTGATATAAATAAATGAGTATGATAATGGACCTTTGGAAACGGCCGAGCACGACACATACGAAAGATTGCAGTCTCGATTTGATTGAGACTGTTCATGAGCGGTAGTGAAATATGCTAGCTACCGCTCACGCCCTCTAGCCCCGGGTTGAGCAGAACTCAATATTCATAAAATCAACAGCACAACATTTTAACCATCCCGAAGATGGCATGCATATGGCGGTGGACATCGAGTTGACGTCTTCCCCATGTCGTACGGCGTATGGTCCCAGTATCTAATAAAATGAAATGCCCCGAAGAGCGAAATAAACATAATGGAATTTAGTTGGGAGCAGCGGTTATGAAGCCTGCGTATAAAAAGCAGACAACATATCCTATGAGTGGTTAAACAATACCCAGAGCCTTTCATCGGCCGGAGTAGTGGAACCACCGAATCAAAAATTAAGTAAGAAAACAAAAGAAATTGAAAATGTACCACCGATAACTAACTATAAGTATCGGGCTCAGCGATCTCCTAAGATCGAATGAATAACAGTACTGAATGCAATCGCGGGGAGACGTTTTACTGCCGCCACACTGCACAAGCAACGCCACTGTGCTATAAAAACAAGAGTATGATAATGGACCTTTGGAAACGGCCGAGCACGACACATACGAAATATTGCAGTCTCGGTTTGATTGAGACTGTTCATGAGCGGTAGTGAAATATGCTAGCTACCGCTCACGCCCTCTAGCCCCGGGTTGAGCAGAACTCTATAATCGGACCACGTAATTGGTTAAAGCCGTTTATATTGTGTTGATAGAGTTTAGATTCTCAAAATATATAAGTCAGTCAGTCATTGGAGAAACGGTGTACATATGTTGTAAAAGTTGGCTTTTGTTGGCGGGATAGCTTCTATAATATTTTCGTCATGTGTGGAACTACCGTATAAAGACACTTTGTTGTTATTCATACAGGTAAGAACTTTGCATTTCTAGTCGCAGATTTGTTGTGTTGCTGTTAATATGGAAAGGATTTCATGTCGAGTTTTTCACCACAAACTTGGGCAGATGTAATTGAAGCCTTTATTTAAACCTCTCGGTATCTAGATGACATACTGAACATTGACATTCCTTTCTTTTCCATTAAGGTTACCACTGTCTATGCTAAAGAACTTCAACTCACCAAAGCTAACATTTCTGATGCTGTCGCTGAACATTGACAATCCTTTCTTTTCCATTAAGGTTACCACTATTTATGCTAAAGAACTTCAACTCACCAAAGCTAACATTTCTGATGCTGTCGCTTCTTTTTTCGATTTACATCCTCTACTAAAAATAGAGAACTAAAAACCAAAGTCTGTGACAAGATAGATGATTTCAATTTTGATATTGTTAATTATCTCCCTTTAGACGACGATGTTCTCGAGCAACTTCTTGTGGGGTCTAAGTTTTTCAACTGATTCGTTTTTCTATGCTTTGTAGTCGGGTAAAAACACCGTAATAACCATGGTCATAATAACTTTCATACAACTGTTGTTACTCTTGTTTATCAGAAGAGGTTATGACCCTACCATTTTGCAAGGCACAACATGTTTAGTGGTAAACCCATTTACAGTTCTCCACTATGCTTTCATATGTGTGTGATGACCGGACAGATTGTGGACCCTATGATGGCGTTTACCTAAATCCTCAAAGGACGGTAGCGTTTGATGTTTGTCTTAAATGTTGTCGTTTCGTACCGTTAATGTTTTGTTCTCTTGTTGCTATAGGTGTCCATACTGCTTTACGCGGATGACATTGCGCTAGTTGCTTCTTCATAGGATGACCTTCAATGTATGCTTGATGTACTTCACGCTTGGTGTAAACGATGGAGAGTTCTGATAAATACGGACAAATCAAAATGTATGCATTTTCGTAAGGGCCAGACAATACAGAGTGACCCTGCTTTTAAAATAGGCAACAACATACTTGAGACTGTATCACAGTATTAATACCTCGGTGTGACATTTCATTACAAAGGTGACTTTAATTATCACTGTGAAGCTCTGTCCAAAGGTGCCGGTCGGGCTCTTGGTAAGATCATTTCTAAGATACATAACTACAAAGAGTTCGGATTTAATTCATTTCAAAAACTTTATGATTCATGTATCACCCCTATTCTTGATTACTGCGCGTCAATATCGGGATTCAAACATTATCAGTCAATAGACAACGTACAACACCGTGCAATGCGATATTTCCTCGGGGTACATCGTTTCGCGCCTACTCTTGCTTTGATTTGGGATACAGGATGGCTGCCGAGTATTTACCGACGATGAATTGCGATGATCCGTTATTGGAACAGATTGATTTTACTAGATAACAATAGACTTACAAAACGAGTGTTTAATGCGGATTACAGACTTTGTCATAATAATTGGTGCAGCGACGTTCAGACTGTTTTATTAAAACTGGGGCTTACCGATAACTTCACAAATAAGACAATCATTAACCTACATCATGCGAGGAGCCGAATCTTTAATTATTATTCCGATATATGGAAGGTCGAGATTTCGAGAGTGACTAAGCTGAGGACATATGTAACTTATAAAGACAATTTTAAGGTCGAAATCTATGTACAATTAAACCTCAAGAAACACGAGCGGGCCATACTAGCTCAGTTTAGATGCGGTATCTTATCGATCAGGATAGAAACAGGACGATATGTCGGTGAACAACTAGAGCAGTTTTTGTGATAGAAACGATGTTGAAAATGAAATTCATTTTCTCTTGAACTGTGATTTTTATTATAACATTAGGCAAAGTGTCTTCCATGAACAATTTGATGATCCCGAATTTACTAATTTATCATCTGTTAATAAATTATCATTTTTAATGCACAATTATCCAAGAAAACTTGCAAAATATTTGGTTAGAGCTTACCTTAAAAGAAAGACTACAATCTACAATAGATAACGCTACGATACGCTACGCTACAAGGCTAGTAGCGAGGATACAGCGTAATTAGGATTTGATTTTAATGATATTGTGTATGAACATGTATGATTATAGTCATTTAATAGTAATTTCATCATAAAAAAATATGTTGTACAGCTTATATCACTTTCGTCTGATTTTCATCATAATGTTTAGAGTCTAGAAATCAATACAAACACGTACACATGCAATTATTGTTCCCTTATGAAACACAACCTTTAGAACACACGTCATTTAGATATAAATGGTAGTCACACGATCTTTTACCGACATTTATTGCATTGTTAGTTTCCCGCGACGACAGATATAATTATGCGTTATAGTAAACATCTGTTTCTGAAAATACATTTCAGCAAATAACACCAATGTCTTGTTTACGCTGTTAGAACGTCATTGCAGCATTGATTTCCCTTCTTCGTTTTATTTTGGACGAATGTATGTCAAGAGACAAAAAATGCTCATTTTTCTCCGTAGATAATTTTAAAACACATATCAATCAAACGATCGAGCGTCCGCCAATATAAAAATGCAATTAAAACAGGGGGTCATTTATCATGTAAGAAAAAGCCAATCTGTTGAATGAAGTCACGTTCTATTTTGACACGTCATGGATAGATTTACCCCATTTTTACTTTCGCTTTACTGTCTACGTCGATTATAATAAAATATCTCAAACGAACACTAATATATGTTCACAATACACCATTCGGACGAATTATTTTTTAGTAGGCACTATTTGATTATACACCACGGAAGCACAAATGCAATGGAGTAATTACGCCTGTTAGGTGTTGCTATTTCCTATTGTTGTTGACTTGTTTTGCCAAATGCGTTTTCAGATACGATTTAACTAGCACATAAATAAACTTTATATTTTAGTGGTACTTACTACCTTACTCTAAAATATTGCTTGAGAAATAAGAACATCAGATACCAGATGCGAAAGTTGTTTTCAAGGAAAAATGTGCTCCAAAAATGGATTTATCATGCAGATATGCACTTTTCTGCCTAATAAAGGGGTGACCTATTAAATTTTGCTTTATTAGGCAATGACCAATAGAGCAAATCAATGCGAAATCAATCGGCGTTTATTGTACGTAACGTTATCTGACGTCATGCACGTAACGTTGCCTGACGTCATAAAACAAACAAAAAACAACAACATGGCGGCGTCCTCGATAAGCGTAACATTCTGAGAAATAGGTAATAATAGTAATTCATACAAAAAATGTGGATAATCTACATGATAAATAGAATATTATGTCAGTGCCTTTTGCTATCAAGTTTATTAGGCTCGGCACGAAAACGAAGAATGGCGAGGCTCGAAAACGAAGAATGGCGAGGCAGAGCCATTCTTCGTTTTCTAGGCCTCGCGTAATAAACTTGATAGTAAAAGGCACTGACATAATATTCTCTATATATCTTTTTATAATTTCTATCTTAAAATGATTGTAATGTTACTGAGATGTTAAGGGATGAAACATTTATATCAAATAAGTGTACTGGCTGTAAAATATTTATTTCTCACTTTTAAAACTACGGTATATTTATTTGCCACTAAAATGCCAGTTCCAATAATGCGTTACTATTGAATGTATTTTTAAAATGGTTCATGTTAATGCTGAAGACCTTTAGTTGAAACATATGCCCCCAAACACTAGTTACAGAAAAACAGTGTAAATATATTGCCCTGTACAATGGTCAAATACTGAGGACATTGTCATTTCGCTCAAACTTTACACATATCCGAATCGTGCTTGTGGAAATTAATACATCAAAATATACTCGCTTTGGCAGTAAAGCAATACAAATGGATTGTTGGCATGTGATGACAAGACCATCCCATTGGAATCCTCTATAAGTGGTTTCTAACGCGTATTGTATGTAAACAAAATAGAAATAAACATGTAATGATAAAGTGAGAGAGATCGGCAGTCGCTCCCTCAGACTCATGTCCTTTCCCCTAGTTCTGCTTTGAGAGAGACCGGCAGTCGCCCCCTCAGACTCATGTTCTTCCCCCTAGTTCTGCTTTGACAGGGAACGGCAGTCGCCCCCTCATACTCCTGTTCTTTCCCCTGGTTCTCCTTTGAGAGAGACCTTCGGTTCCTGTTTCTGAGGTTTCCTCCTACATCTAGACTATGATTGATGTGTATAAGCTGTGTAGCTTGTTTCGTAATCGACGCAAAATAAATAGATTAATGCCATAGAATACTACCAGTTGCTTAATCTTGAAGTGATACAAACTCAAACATTCACTACGCGCGTGTGAATCTATGTAGGAATGAAATATAATCTGTTATTCCAAAACAATGAAGCTTAACTAAAACGTTTGTCTTATTGATGATTTGTTTGCTTAAATATAAACTATTTACAATGAGAACAGGTTCCAAAAAACGTAAAGAGGATTATGAAGTAGTGTCAGTTCTCTGGTGGCACTAATCATGCTAATGGGAATGTCGGTCATATTAAGCCGGTGAGAGGGGTTGCACTTGACATTACCGCTCATGAACAGACTCAATAAAACCGAGTCTGCTACTTTATCTCTTGTTTGTGTTTTTTTTTCCAAAGGATCCCCTATTCAGTGTTTATTAAATATATCTTAGTTATCGAGTGATAGTAATGAGAATTGCGGACACTATACCTTAGTTATCGGGTTGCAGCAATGAGAATTGCTGACGCTATATCTTAGTTATCGAGTGGCAGTAAAGGAGAACTGTTGACGCTATATCTTAGTTATCGGATGGTAGTAATGAGACTAACTGATACTATATCTTAGTTCGCAGGTGGCAGTAATGGGAATTGCTGACGCTATATCTTAGTTATCGAGTAGTAGTACTGAGAATTGCGGACACTATATCATTTTTTTTTAATTTCGATTACTAAATTAATGGTTATCCATTTATTCACCCCGTAATAGGTCGGTGAGAGTCGGGGTTGGCCACCTTTCAACTAACAGTACAGATATAGATAAATATTCTATTTAAAGAAACCTTTGTTACCGATAATTACGTTAAAGTGACACTTACTAAGGATGAGCGATATATTTTAGCCCAATTTCGTTGTGGTATATTATCAATTAGAATTGAAACTGGGAGATTCGTCAGCGAGAATCAAAACAAGAGACTTGTAGATATTGTAATGATAATGCTGTTGAAGATGAGCTCAGACGAGTTCGAAAACCAGTTAGATCGGACTATCTGCACCGGAATTATGGCCGTTGATATCCGCTCTTTTTCAAACTTTACGTTATGGCCCTTGATTTAGTTAAATTATGCTGTATTTTGCCTCGTTAAGGCAACATGGCCTTTCATTTTTCATCCGATCTTTAACAAACCTTACCAGATTGTTACTATCAATGACATCTTGGACAAGTTTGAAAACCAACCAAATAGTAACATCGGAGTCATGGCCTTGAATTAGTTCAAAGATGCTGTATTTTGCCTCGTGAAGACGATATGACCTTCATTTGGTCGGACTGCAGCGAAATTTTGCAGGGATTATCAGTACCAAGCCTAGTTGTATATATCGTCACAGCTGTGTTCTGGTTGACGGAGTTGGTTTCAATACACAAACTTTGTCTTGAGTAGTTCTCCTGAACCCCTGGCCGGATTTCAACGAGTCTTTTTAGGGATGATCAGTACCAGGTCTAGTTGTGTATATCGTCGTCGTGTTCTGATTGAATGATTTTTGGTGGAAATATGGCCATTTAAGAGTTTCAATACACACATTTTGTCTGGACTAGTTCTCCTGAACCCCTTGCCGGATTTCAACGAAACGTTTCAGGGATGATCGGTTCCAAACTTAGTTGTGCATATCATCACCGTGTTACGGTGGAAAGATATTTGGCGGAGTTATGGCCCTTTAACGGTTTTAATATACAATCTTTTTTTTAAAAAAAAAAAATGTTTTCTAAAGTATCCATTACATATACAAACTTTATTTTACATATTGATAACAATTACATATATACTGCAAACAACGTGTAGTCATACTCATTAATCAGCTCATGCGTTTTATTCTATTTTGTTAAAGGGACACATGGCGAACTTGAGTTACATTCAATCATTAACATAAGTATCTCGGTTATCAATCTTGCCTCATTTTGACTTTAGAACCGCCTGCATAGGATCAAACAAAAACTTGAGATTTCAAACCTCTTCCATATTCCATCCAAATGTTCAAGCATGCAACTCATGCATTGTTATCAAAAGTTACTGATATGTAAAATCAATTTACCTTGAACTATTTAAACACTTAAATTTAATGACTGAAAGTATGCAAGTCATATTGAAGACCAACAGGACATTGTGAGTTTTAAAGTAATTAAAATTGCCAAGTATCCCCTTTAAAATAACTCAGTATATTTATACATCATCTTAATCTTTAATATTTTAATTCTAACACGACCTGCGCAGACTTTCATATACACAAAGGTTAGAGACTTATATACATACTTATATACATACACATATACACGTACACACCCATATATGTATATAAAATAATTAATTCGAATATTCACCATTAATTAATGTATAAGACACGTATCCATATATTGTCAAATAATCACCATTATACATTATCTTTAGATATTCTGCCCATTATCTGTATACATGCATCACTAATATATTCTCAAGTATATACACATTTGCAGATATACACACATATGTAAAACATGTCTACACACTCACTGTATGTATTGTTTTGCTATATAATCCTGCAATATGATCCTGCTATTGATATAATAAACAATTCAGAATATGGAAGGATTACTGTATACAAAATCCTTGACCGGACTAGTTCGGAAGATCAGTATCAAACCTAGATGTGCAAAGCATTGCCATGTTCCGATCGAATTATTTTTGGCGTAGTTATGACCCTTTACATAGTTTAATACACAAACTTTGTCCCGATCAGTTCTCCTGATACCCTGGCCGGATTTAAACGAACGTTAGCGGGGATGATGAGTACCAAGCCTAGTGGCGCATATCATCGCCGTGTTCCAGTTGAATGAATTTTGGCAGAGTTATGACTCCTTAAAGGTTTTAATACACTAACTTTGTACAGACTAGTTCTCCTGAACCTCTGTCCAGATTTCAGCGAAACGTGGCAGAGATGATCAGTACTAAGCCTTGTTGCGCATGTCATAGCCATGTTCCGGTTAAATGATTTTTGATTTTTTAGTTAAAATATAATTTTGGTGAAAGGGGGACTCTGCAATCTAATGGTCTTTCAAAATGAATTGTATTTGCAAATAAACAAGATTGCTGTGCGTCCATATAAAGCTCGAAAGCAATAAACATTTACAAAATTGTCAAAAATTTATTTTGTTACTTTAATACGCCTTCATTGATAATTATAAAGAAATGTTTGTGCTTTTTTTTTCAAAACCCAGCATATATATATTGTGTATAATGAATTGTTTAACGTAAATAAATACAATGCTAATATAATCAACGTATGAGTATTTCAGTTTTTATACTATCTCTGCTGAGATTTCCAATAGTTGACTATGTGAAACAAAAATGGTGTTATCCAATATATATATATATATAAAGAAAACACAAGAGCGTGACAGCACTGATAGTTTTAGACATTCTAATACTTTACAGGTACCTCAGATCAACTCCAGGAGGTATGGGAAGAACTCATTTAGATACGCTGCTCCGGTGCTGTAGAACTCACTACCTGAGCAATTCAGAAAATGTACACATTTCAATCAATTCAAGAAGTTAATGTCCTCGTAGAATGGCAAATACTGCAAATGTACAGCTTGCACCCATTTTTAACAATAATTTGATAAACAATGTGGCTGGAGCTGCACATCTGAAAGCATACTTAAAAGCGTGTTGACTCATTGCTGAGCTGTTTTATTTATATTTGTGCTTTCATCGTGTGTTTCGTAGTCATTTTAATTTATCATTATTTGCTTCGGTTGCTGTGCCTTGCTAATATTATTTATTTATTCTGATTGTCCTTTGTCTTAGATGTGCTTTTTGTTTTTATAACCTGTTGTGAGGCCTGATGTGCTAATTTGCCGTTAAGTGAACTGCTTGTATTATTGTTTAGTGATTTTGCTGTTGTATAATGGCAGGTGCATGCATGTCATGTATCCATATATACTTTCCTTAATTTCGTTGTAAATTTTGATTCACCAATAAACGACTACCAGTTGTTTATGGCTTATAAGTGTCTATAAGTGTGCTTAAAATTGTGCTTATATTGGCATAACAGAGTATTTGATATATATCATATATTATTTATTATAGTGGATTCAAAAGACTGCGTATGATGCTTTGCCACTATCGTGTTTGTTCAAGATATCCTGTATGCTATTTATGATCTAAAGTATACTCTTTTTGCTATTTTATTGATACCTTATTACTTGTATTTTGCTGCTTGCAGTCAGTGTCAATCAGTTCTCTTCTTATCTGATATGAGGCGATAAGAGTCTTAGCGCCTTTTTAACTTAATAGCTTTTGCTCCAAATCAGTTTTTAATCAATTGTAATAACTAGCTCTTACCAGACTTCAGCATGTGGCATGTGCAATACTTGTCAAGGCTGCCCTCTGTAGAACTGACACTGACTGTATGATTCTTGTTTTTAATTGTACAAACTAGAGTATTGATTATTCAATTTATCATTTGATATTATTTTAGTTTAAATGAAGTCAAGAAGTAACTTCATGTGCCGGACCTAAAATTTATTATGTATTACTATGTTATATACTCTTAATTGGTAATGTTGTCATAATAATTGTAAATCGATTTTTCCTTAGGTAGCTTTATTTAACTGTTGTTCTAAATATTATTCATGTTATATATAGTCGGTTCAAAAGCTCGCCGAGAGCTTATTTTGTATTGTTTTATGTCTTGCAGACTCACTTATCTAATCTATTTTATGATATTTCTATGGAGATGTGACTCTTCATTATTCAGTGGGAACAGCAGGGAAAATAATTTAACAGATATAACTACACATTTCTTGGGATTTTCTTTTGAATTTTCTTTTGTTAATTAAAAGAAGAAGAAAAAACACACACAAAAACATCAGGAAACAAGAGTGACGTGTTACACAGTGTAACTTTTAACATTTAAGACAACATCTAATTAAATAGGGATTTATAAGTCAACCAAGCTTTTTCAAATTTATCGAATACAAAACATTTAATTGCGTTTATTTTTTAATTTTGATCATAGTTAATTTGTGATTTGAAATTTGCGATCCATCTAACATTGTTTTTATATATGAAGTATTTTGCATGCAAAATTAATTAATTTAGAATATTGTCGTATTCACTAGGCCCAAATAGTATTTATTTTGTAGTCCATTCTGGTTTGATTATTACATTATTGTCAATGCAAGTAATCTTCCCTTCTGGAAAGATGTTTATACAAGTTTTACATCCTATTAGATGTTAAAGACACATTTCCCAACGCTACTTGGTCATTGAAACAGCATGGGAAGCTTGAATATTTACAACCAGCACGCTTCATGGCTGATCAAATCAGGTATATAAATTGAGGCCCGCTCTTAGTGTTTTTTTTGTATAGCATTGCTATATTGAGGGTAAGAATAGCTTAACAACACTTTGTAATTTACTTTAATGAAAAAATATATGTTCATAATTTAGCCTTTGAATACAAAACGTATCTGGTATTTTCTTAATTGTTTTTAGACCACAAAATCAGAGTACAACGCAATAAATATACAACATTCTTTAATGTGTTATTATGTGTACTGGTCATAAATGCTCTATTGGGTGGGCCTCATAATCTGAAGAAAAATTGAATATCACACTTTGCTCATGAAATTGTTTGGCTAACAGTGATTTACAGTTACCTATAGAAATTCTCTCCCCCCCCCCCCCACCCCCCCCCCCCCCCACCCCCACCCCACCTTCTAAATACAATAGGCTCGAAATGTGTCTTTAAGAAACCATTGTCTTGGAGAGAGGTCTTAACACAATCGTTATGGTACAATAATAACATTAAGATTGGAAGATCAAGTGCTTTTTATAAAATATGTTATGATAAAGATATTTTATTTTATAATTAATGATATAATGGATAACAATGGTAATCTTCTCTATTTTACGATATTTATCGAAAAGTTTGCTTTACATTCACATTTTTTTAGGATTGAAGGTATGACTGCAGCAATACGGGGCTACCTTCAAAACCAACATTTTGCTCATCTTGCTATCAATGTAGAAAATCTGATTTGCCCATCACTAGTGTCCCTGATAACAAGACAGTATATATTAATTATCGGGTGGTTGTAATAGGAATTGCTTCAGACAGTTAGAACCCAATCGTATACTATAATGTATTATAATTATATGTATAACTTTACTAAAATTATTTATAACTGTATAGTACGCCGGTTATCTTTGAAATAAAATATGTTTGACTTTATTTATTAAGGATAAACTTTATGTTTCCGGTAGTGTTTTGCAATGTCAGCTTTGCCGAATAGCCCTCAAATCGATTGTGGTTATGTTGTAAACGTTGCCAGTGTAAGTTAGATGGGTTCTTTGTTAAAATTGTCTTGAAAAGATTACTCTCCAGTACACAGCACAAAACATGCAACATTTAATTCGTATAACTCCATTTGTATTGGACAAAATAGTGTCTAAAATGCAATTATTTATTCCACAACGTTGTTCATTACGGTGACGACAAAGATGGACAGAACATTTGGTCGAGTAACAAATCAGTTACTTACGATTTACAATCTTACATTGTCTGTGAATTTTCCAATATTAATTATATTTTCATAAACCCATTTTTGGGGCATTATTTAATGAAACTGAAGCAAATTTATAGTTAGTAAAAACAGTTAAAAATGTTATGTAGCATTCACAGAACACTATCAACCAAACACGCTCACACAAAACAAACAACAACCGCCTGGAACGGTCAGTTTCAAAAAGGCCGCTGGGGTTTTAAACCCGGTTCTAGATTGCACCAAACTATACTCTTACCCTATTTTCATCCCAATAAAATGGGACAGTGTCAATAATAAAATCCCCGCCGTGCTATATTCTTTAACAAACTAGAGTGTTATCGATATTCAATTGCCTTCTACACACAAGAGATATGAAAACGCAACAAGGGAATTTCCGCTATATACTGTATATACTGCACACTTAATTGCACATAATATTCCAAAGAAATCCCAAGATGTTTTGTAAAAACAAAGTGGCAGTTAATTAGAGAAAGGACACAACTGTGATGTTGTAGACGTTTTAATAACACTACACCATGTAACAAGAACTTCATAAATGTTGAAGTTGCTCTATGAAAAACCGAGCTAGTTCAGTACCTGTATTTAACGTAAATAGTTTCCAACATTTTCCATCCTAAGTTTGCTCACATGCTTGAGCCAAACGCGTACTCTGTCAATAATGAAACATTGAAGGAATACTATTTGCTGTATTATGTGTTGTTTAAGTATTTTTTTCAAAAGGAAAGGTCTTATTTAGCCATGTGCCATTCGATTAAAAGCAGCATATTGTACATACAATATATAGCGGAAATTCCCGTGTTGCGTTTTCATATCTCTTGAGTGTATATACTATCAGGCCGTCTACAGTTCATTTAAGTGCTTGGGCGGCAGTAATATGTCGTCAAACTATTAATAAAGACACACACATCCATTATAGCGTAATGCAATTCATAAAAAAGCTCTGACATTTAATAAACCCTGGTTTAAACCCAAACGACATATTTTGCCTCTCACCGTTCCAAGACGGTACCCCTGTTGTCAACCCTTTTATGTTTGTGGTGACGGATACTTTGCTCCTCATTACGTGGTCCCGCCTTCATTCCATTAAGCGATGGGAAAGCTTATATTAGCAGGATTTTTATAACGGATATACGCCTGTTGGGGTATACTGTGTGTGTACTATGTGTGCGTCCGTTGGGGCATATTGTTGTGTGGACGATGTGTACGCCAATTGGGGCATATTGTTGTGTTGACTATGTGTACGTCCGTTGGGGCATATGTGTGCGTCCGTTGGGGCATATTGTTGTGTGGATTATGTGTACGTCCACTGAGGCATATTGTTGTGTTGACTATGGGGCATATTTTTGTGTGGACTATGTGTACGTCCGTTGGGGCATAGTGTTGTGTGGACTATGTGTACGTCCGTTGGGGCATAATGTTGTGTTGACTATGTGTACGTCCTTTGGGACATATTGTGTGGACTATATGTACGTCCGTTGGGGCATATTGTTATGTGGACTATGTGTATGTTCGTTGCGGCATATTGGTGTGTGGACTCTGTGTACGTCCGTTGGGGCATATTGCTGTGTGGACTATGTGTACGTCCGTTGGGGCATATTGTTGTGTGGACTATGTGTCCCTCCGTTGGGGCATATTTTTGTGTGGACTATGTGTACGTCCGTTAGGGTATATTGCTGTGTCGACTAGTTGTACGTCCGTTGCTGCATATTGTTGTGTGGACTATGTACACGTCCGTTGGGGCATATTGTTTTTGTGTGTGGACTATGTATATGCCCATTGTACGCCCGTTGGGGCATATTGTTGTGTGGACTATATAGACGTCCATTGGGGCATATTGTTGTGTGGACTAAGTGGACGTCCGTTGGGGCATATTGTTGTGTGGACTTTGTGTACGCCCGTTGGGGCATATTGTTGTGTGGACTATGTGTACGTCCGTCATATTGTTGTGTGGACTATGTGTACGTCCGTTAGGGGCATATTATTGTGTGGACTATGTGTACGCCCGTTGGGGGCATATTGTTGTGTGGACTATGTGTGTGCGTCGGTTCGGGGCATATTGTTGTGTGGACTATGTGTACGCCAGTTGGGGGCATATTATTGTGTGGACTATGTGTACGTGTGTTTTATGCTGTATTTGCTTGTATGTAGATACCTCGATTTTAAATCGACTCATCGGAATTAATGGTCAGGTGGGAACTATTTAACTGGAACATTTGTTCCAAAGCTGGTCCATGGTTGGATCGAACTCATGATCCCCTGGACTACACTAACCATACTCTACTTGAGTGTTTACACAGTATGTAAATCACATCACCATACAATATGAGATGATCAGCCCCAATGTAGAATGATGATGCAAATCGAAAGACTCTATAACAGCGGAAATGATCACCGTGGGTGCATGTAAATGCAATGATGATTTGTCATCGCCATATTTGTCCCTGAAGACATAGAACATGCTATTAATATTTGCTTGTTTTGTCTTTTTTTTTTACCTCTCCATGATTTGTTTGTGTGTAATTGCAAGCGACCGTAAGTATATTTGTCAAAACATAAAAACAAACAAATTAAAGCATGAGATTGACTATGTTTATGTTCAACTTTATCGGCAATGGTCCAGACTTTGTGCTGAGTATTGGTGTATTATATTACCGTTAAATTAACATTAAATCACCCGATGTCCTCAGGTGGCAATGAAACACATTACGTGGTACCGCTTTAAATCCATTAAGCGATGGAAAAACTTATATAAGCAGGATTTTATAACGGATATTTCGACAATAAAACACGTTTAAAAGCATATTTTACTGAAAAAAATACTATAACATGTTTCTAATTACGTTACTGTTTTACTTTAACAATATGCAGACTTTTTAAGCCGAAGTTAAGGTTTTATTTCATACCCCTGCCAATCCCGTTTTAGCTTCTTGGAGAAGGGGTTGGATGGGGTATGAAAGTTAATACTCGGACCACGTAATGAACTTGAAATGTACCCTTCGGTAAAAAGTTATGCAGCCTTTTTAGCCATTGCTGACATACACAATATCTGTACTTATAACAATCTCTCGCAATATCCCCAGAAGTGCCAAATCTGGGGATCCCAGATCTTGATCACCGAGACGCTTGTATTTATACACTACTAAAGCATATGGTGTCAGACCGGTGAAAATCAGTGCAATATAGGCTATATTTGGAGATCAGTCACAAGTTCCACAACATTCGTTCGCTTAAATACACTTTTATTCTGTGTATTAAACATCAAACGGTCCCATATCTGGAATAAAACACCGATTCAGTTTTTCAACATTTCGCGTCATTTATTCACACTATGCGTATTTTGAAATAAACATCTGTCAAAACCACATCTCTACCTAACCTCTGTGCTCATACTCTCCAAAGAAATAATCCTGACAAACACAGTAAAGTACTTACTATTCATGACAACAGACATACTACTTTAACCTCAGGTTAGGTTTAACAATGAAATAAAAACTTATCTTGGGGAAAACACATGCAAACTAGAAACTTTGGATTATTTCAAGGAACTATTTTAGCACCCTACGACCCGGACGTACTTCCTGACTGGTCTGACACCATATGCTACATGTCCGAGATATAACCGAGTTATGTATTAAATACCAACTCACTTATTGTCTTTTACAAACGTGTATATACTACCTAACAGATCCATCAAGATATCCATATGTGTTGTTTGTAACATTATAGGCATACCATGTGTAATTTCGGGTGGGGATCACTTGAAAAGGTGCAACAAAATGTATATATGCGGACTCATCCCGGCCTAAGGCAATCAATCTTTCCGATTCTTTAAATATTTGTGGATTGAGCCCATGAACGTATTAAGCAGTTGTGATTCAAATACGCTGAAAAATGCTTCAAATCTTAGGTCAAAACAAGCGTCTGATATACTTGCCTCTCCTAAAACTTCCTGGATTTCATTCCATTATCGAAAGGTGTGTCTGTTTATACCGCCTGCGCCATAATAACACGGCATTACATACACAAAAAGTCAATATTACACTACACGACCTTCTGTATCAGATAAACAGGGCGAAACCCGAAAGACCACTTTATGGTTACCTAAACGTTTAAAAGCAAGCATCTCGCAAAAAAACAAAAAAACATTGAAGCCCTGTACACTATTTCGAAAGGTAAAAACGCGGTTTATTTCGTAGTTCTCGCAAGACAATCGAAATAATTAAACATATTAGGCAGGATATAATAAGTATTTAGATAATACAATGATAACATGAAATAAGCAATATGTTTATAATAATGCAATTTATTCCGTTAAGGCGGTCGAAGAGTGTAACTATGTCTAGTTATATTGCCCGTATATATACTGTACTACCGGTATAGCCCAGAATTATTCTTTTTGAAATGCCCTATTTTAAGACAACTACCCCCAAAACATTTACCAAGCCCCATTTTGCTACGCATTATATCTCCCGAAAAAAAACTCTTTCCGGGGAATAATTCCCCTTAAGTAGCATTAAATACCATTTAGTTTCTTACTTGTCGCTCCCTATATGTATTACCAGAATTCCGGTAGTATCTATACAGACGAAATCTGGGGCTATTCCGGTAGTATATATAAGGAGAGAAACAAGGTACTAAACGCTATTTTATATCTAAGGAATCGCATGCTTGTAGTCGAGATATTAGTTTCTCGAAAATAATTGAATCGATTGACACCCCTTCTGCTCCCAAAGTTACTCCAAACAAACATATTCTTGTTGTAAAATCCAACTAAATGTCAAACTATTATCAGTCGGCTGCCCGTTATAATACTTCGGATGATGATGATAATGATGATTTATCAGATGTTTCTGATTATATTAGGAAGCGGACTATGCGGTTTTATTTGGGTGGTTTCAAGCCGACAATAACAGAAATTAAAATTGCACAATATGTGAACAGAAGGGGTCCAAAGGTAACCAAGGTAACACTCTTCAGAAATGAGCATAAACCAGTTGTTATTCGTCTGAATGTAGAAGATGATTGTAATGCAAGCTTGCTGGAAGATCAGTTATTCTGGGCTAAAGGTGTTACATGCAGACCGTGGGTCTCGCGCTCGATGTATATTAAAAGGCACAGTGAAAATCGACATTGTCCATCTCGATACAGTGATTACCATAAGGGTAATGGCCCCGAACATGCTAGTTTTTGGAACGAGACTGTACATCGATCTGACTGGTCGGATTACAATCCATATCTTTGTTTTGATGAGTAAAACAGTGTTCTACTTATAAAAAGTACATTTGATAACTAGTTATAATGACAATGCTAAGACTAATGTCATGGAATGTAACTGGTATTATGTCAAGTTGTACATATCGCAGTGATACTTTAAACAAGTACTCAGTTAATATATGTGGATTATCGGAGCACTGGCTTTTTGAAAAAGATCTTAATTTTTTGAGCAAAATTGATATGTATGCATGTCCTTCTGTATGAAACAACGATCTCAAACTTTGAAGTAATCGTAAAGTAGGAAAGTGGGGAGTAGTCATTTTGTGGAATATTAAGTAAACGAGTAGAATATCCACATTACCAATTGACGATGATAGGATTATCGTTATACAATTAGAAGTTAGTACCAACGTGTACGTGTTCATATTTCAGGTACCAAGTCAGAACCACTGTAGTGCCATATTTAAGGAATATGTAGATACACTTTCAGATTTGATACATGCTTATTTAGAACGAGGCATTGTAGTTTTGATGGGTGATCTAAATTCCTATAACTCGAAAACAGATTTACATGAGCCGCAACTCACGAAAACGTCCCTTCAGACGTTTAAACGACGACGTCACAAAGTAACAATTTATGACGTAGGCCGGTAATCAGTTAATTACTAATCATTTCTCGTCACTTCCGTGTTTACCTAATTATTATATCATAGGGAATATTTTTTCTTAATATAAATAGTTGATGCTATAGAAAATGGTAATTGTTTATATTTGTGTTGTCATTTAATCATAGACGTCGTCCAAGACGCCGACGTCAACGTCGAAATTATTGGTTAATACAATCTTTAATTTGCAAATTGAGATAAAATCATTTTTAATTAAGATATCAACATAAAATAAAGAGATTGTTAAAGACAAAATCACCGTGTTTCATAAACATCCAAAAATATAAAATGTCAAAATTTTGTCTGAAGGGTCGTTTTCGCGTGTTTCGGCTCACATCTATTAATACTTTGCCATTATGCAGTGGTGCAATTTCAAGTTTTGTATCTGAAAATGGTGAGAGCCTTATATTTTACTACCAACTGATAAAATAGACTATTCTGAATGTCAAATATTAGATGACGGTTCTTTAAGTTTCTCCAATCACCGTCCTATTTTATGTACCCTGCGAGTTATGAAAGAATCACCCCATACATTGAGAGTGGTCAGCGTATTAAATGGTCAAAAATACTAGTGGACATTTTAAAAGAGTATGAAATATTCCTTGAAAATGACCCAATCCTTAAAAATGCTAAGGACTTGGCTTTGACTTCTAAGTCAGACATAGAACAATTATATGACATATCGGTTACCAGGATTTTAAATGCATCCAATGTATGTTTGCCAAAAGCTAAATTCAGGCGTCACTTAAAGCCTTATTGGAATACACAACTGAATTATTGTCATAATAACATGAAAAACAAAAGTATACTGTGGCTGAGTGATGGAAAACCAAGAAACATTTTATCATACTTTAATTATAAAGAAACAAAACGGGAGTTTTGATGTCAACATAGATATGTTGTTGATCAGTATATGCTTAAGCTCAATCTTGAAATCTTATTTTGGAACTTAGTAAACGCTAGACGGAAAAAAATCATGTACTGGCCCCGGTACTGAAATGAACTTTAATGAAATACTATACAGAAATCCAACAGGCATACTGTCGAGTTGGCGTAATTACTTTAGTGTTTATGACGATGCTAATTTAGATAATGCATTTTTTCAACATATAAATGAGTCAATACACTCAATGAACGTAGAATTAAGTAATTATGATGTATGCGATTTAATACCAATCTCAGTAGCGGATATTGATTATTTTCTAAAGCTGGCGAAACTAAACAAATCTTGTGGCGAGGACAAAATATACTATAAACCTATTATTCATGCCGATGTAATAGTTAAACAGCTGAGAGCAAGGAACGTAGAATTAAGTAATTATGATGTATGCGATTTAATACCAATCTCAGCAGCAGATATTAATTATTTAATAAAGCTGGCGAAACGAAACAAAGCTTGTGGCGAGGACAAAATATACTATAAACATATCATTCATGCCGATGTAATAGTTAAACAGCTGATAGCAAAATTGCTCACAGCAATGTTGAAATTAGCGCACGCGCCAGAAAAGATGAAACGCGGTATAAACATAACACTATTTAAAGGTGGGGAAAAAAATCATAGGGATCCTAATAGCTACTGGGCGATAACTCTGTCATCTCCATTCATGAAATTATATGAAAGGGTGTTATTGTCCCGCTTAGCAAATGGAAAAACAAAACCTATTAACCATCTTCAAGGGAGTTTTCAAGAAAATTAAGGGTGCTTAATGACATCTTTTACCTTTCGTGAAAGCATTTATTTTGTTAAGGCAAATAAAAGAAAATGTGTATGATGGTTTTAATGACTCAAAACAGGAGTTTGATAGATCATGGCATAATGGACTTTTCTTTAAACTGAATGATTTTAACATATATTCTACAACTTACAATGCCGTAATTGATATGTATAATAATGTGACAAGTCGTGTTCGCTGTAATGGTAATGCATCTAAAACGCTTCGTGTACGGCAGGGAACAAGACAGAGAGGAGTCAGTAGCCCTTTCCTCTATCTTGTATATATTAATGGCATAATATCAGAAATTGAAGACTCGGGTCTTGGCTTTTGTCTTGTCAACATTAATTGTAGTTGTTTAACTGTTGCGGCTGATATGGTTCTCGTGTCATTTTCAAAACTAGGCCCGGACAAAATGATGTCCATATGTAGTGACTATGCATCTAAATGGAGATTTAAATATATTAAAAGTAAATGTTCCGTGATAGTTTTTAATGAGACAAAGTTTGAATTCGAAAACAAAGATAAAACATGGAAAATTGGTAATGAACCTGTTGTCGAAACTATACAATATACACATCTAGGTGTTATTTGTAAATAAATACATGGATATACAGGGCGGTATCAAAGAATCCTGCCGTAAATTACGAGGTGCAGTTTTCAGGTTTGATAAAAGCTGGTCTCCATGAAGATGGTCTTGACCCTATCATATTAATGAATATATCTAATTCCGAAAGCCTTATATGGTTGCGAACTGTGTATGACATGACACAAAATGATAATAATATATGTTAATGTTGGAACGATCGCATCGATTCTGCATAAAATATATGCAATCAATTCCTACTCAGACGAGAACTGATATATGGCCTACTTTGCCACTGACCGTTCCAAGGCGGTAGCCCTATTGTCAACCCTTTTCTGTTTGTGATGTCCTTTGCATTTATTATTGCTTTTGCCTTCTTGTTTGTCTGTTTGCGTGTTTGTTTCTGTGTTTTGTGGTTGACTGTCCTCCTTGAATGCTACTTTCCCTGTCCGATCTTTTTATATTTCTTTCTATTGCACAATATTGTTGTTTTTGCCGTGTGGCGACCGTAATAGTCTCCCCGTACATCCAATCAATATTGTTAGTTTACATCCTACAGGGATTGTATGACATTCATTGATCCAGTTTTTCCCTAAACACGTGTGTTTCATATACCGCGTTGAAGGTTTTGTGCTGATCGACATTTTGGCCCATTTTATTAGGGTTTCCTTAACTTTCCTCATTATCTTGTATTAGACACTGATGTCGAGTTTTGGACATCTTTTAACAGTCCGTAAGTTTACTAATATTATTTCTTATGGATCTTTGTTACGATTTTATTTCGTATCTCTAATAACTACTAATTGGCCCTTATTTTGCTTTTCGCAGAATGGTATTACTCTCCAAATTCACAATTATGAGTCTATTAGTTAAAACTTTAAAAATAAATCTTTCACCTCTTCGGTTACACTCTGCGTCAATACAAATTCTACAAAATTACTCTTTATTTCTTAGAACTAAACCATATGTACGCCTTACACCTTTAACTCTTCATTCGGCAACCTCTTTGTATGTTCCTTCGAATAATATTACTAGGATTTTTAATAATGGCTCAAAAGTTTCCGTTACTCCTCTACGATTACCTGTTTTGAGGAAATACCATATAAAGTCTCCTTTCAGAAATCATTTAGTTCATTCAAGGCGCAGGGTGTTTCCCTCTATTAATAAGTGCAATACTAAGAGGTGCAGTTGTTGCAATTATTTATCTTGCAAGTCCACCATTAAATCAGCTGTTAATGGTAGATTGTTTAATGTATGTCTAGCTTCAAATGTTGATTGACGTACATCTCACGTCATTTATGTTCTGACTTGAAATGCACCAAGTTGCGGTACACAATATGTTGGACAAACAGGTCGATCCTTAAAAGTTCGATTTCGTGAACACAAATATAATGAAAGTAATCCTAAAAAGTTAAAAAATTACTTGTACCATCACTTTCGTCAGTCAGGTCATAATTTTAATAACGTAACTGTTCAACCGGTTGAATATATAATTTTTGATATTGATGCTACTAAAAGCTTTAAAATAAAAGCTAGACATATTGCAGAACTTAAGTGGATGAAAAACTTACATACACCTTATCCACTCGGCCTTAATGACAATATGTATCAAGAAGGAAATCTTTCTAAAGTTCCTAATATTGACATTTTTTCTATATTTTCTATTCGAAAGCGTAAATCTAGGTCTCATGGTCTTAGGCGTAATGGTAACATCAAACGTAAATCGCGTGTAATTATTTCTGTCGCTGATTTACATACTATTTTGAAACAGTCTGGAAAGCACTCTATGCTTTCACGGCTTACCTCTTTGTCCATTTCATCACTAAAGTTGATCGACGAGGAAGCCGACAAAATTTTCATTCGTACAGATCCCTTGTATAACACTGCTCCCATAATTCAAAGCTATACACAACATTTTCTCCGACCCCATATTGACAAGGAGTCGGATCACGTCAGGCATTTTCTAAAACTACTATATATTAATAAAGGTATTGATTTCATTGACATGCCTAGTATTTTTCGAGATACTCATGTAGATGATTCTATCCCAAAATATTTCAAAAATTCCGAAAGTCCTGTAATTTGTTATAAGTATAGAAACCTATTAGAAATATTATTTTCAACTACAACAAAATAGTTTCTGACCTTGATATAGTACATAATACTCCTAAGGAATGTGAATGCAACACTTCACAATTTTGCTATGCTTCAGCAGGTCATGTCATCACTGGTAATTTTGATAATATTGATAAACGTATTCGGCATTTGTTTTCGAAAGGTCCAAAATATAGATTACCTTCAACTATTGATTTTAATGCCTGTCGTGCCCAGATCGCCCACTCCATTGAAGATTTTAGTATCAAATGGTGTCGTAGAGAACATGCGGACCCAAACTCACTTTCTACTTGGAAAAAGTCAATTCTAAAAATTATAGATACACGTATTAACTTTTATAATGCTAACCCCACTTTACTTCCTCCGAGACCTAGGTTTTCCTTTCGTAATTTAATATCGGGAATTCAGGAATTTCATAATAAATTTGTTTTAGTTCCTGCAGATAAAGCAGCTAATAATGTAATTATTGTTTGACGCCTACATTACGTCAGTGTTTTATCTCTGGAACTCGGCAGCACCAATTCGTATACTCCGGTTAATTCTACTGAGGATGACGTTGTTTCCGCACATATCACTCGGTGCACTACTTTCAAGGCTGGTGTAAACGATAAGCAAAATAAACTGCCTACTATGTACTGGATTCCTAAATTACATAAAAACCCATATAAGACTCGCTTTATTTCGAATTCTAGTGCCTGCACCACAACAAACATCTCCAAACTTTTAACTTCTTGTCTTACTGCCGTTAAAGATCACGTTAAACTATATTGTGATAAAACTTATGAAAACTCTGGGATTAATTTATTTTGGTCTATAAAAAATTCAGGAGACGTTCTTGATAAAAATTTCAATAAAGGTAAAGTTTCATCAATAAGCACTTATGACTTCTCTACACTATATACAACCTTACCACATCACCTTATTAAAGACAAGCTAATTTCTCTTATTCAAAAAACATTCGCTAGAGAAAAATACTACATTGTTGGCATGTAATTATATAAAAGCGTTTTTTACTAACGGTAGTTTAGACAATTATACTATGTGGACTTGCTATGAAGTTTGTGAAGCACTCGTCTTCCTATTAGATAATATTTTCGTCAGGTATGGAACCACCGTTTATAGACAAATTGTTGGTATCCCTATGGGTTGAACTGTGCACCACTTGTCGAAGATTTGTTCTTAATTTGCTATGAAAGGGATTTCATGTTGAGTCTTTCACCAGCTACCCATGCAGATGTTATTGAAGCCTTTAATGACACCTCTCGGTATCTGGATGACATATTGAACATTGACAACCCTTTCTTTCCAACTATGGTTAATTATATTTATCCTAAAGAACTTCAGCTTAACAAAGCTAATATATCCGATAATAACGCTTCTTTTCTTGATTTAGATCTCTCGATTGAAAATGGTAAAATAATTAGCAAAATCTATGACAAGAGAGATGATTTTAATTTTGACATTGTTAATTATCCCCACTTGGATGGGGATGTTCCGCGAGCAACTTTTTATTGGGTGTATGTGTCTAAACTTATTCGTTTTTCTAGAGCTTGTACTCGAGTTGAGGACTTTAATATTCGTAGTCTTTGTATAACTAAAAAGTTACTCAATCAGGGTTACCGTTACCATAAACTTCGTAAAACCTTTGCAAAATTTTATTATCGTAACCCTGATCGTCTTTCCAAATATAACAGTAATTTAAGGACTCTTCTGCGACAAGGACTATCACAACCTGACCTCTATGGTGATGTGATTTATAAACTTCGTAAGATTCTTGGTCATGATCACTTTCATACTATCTTTGTTAAACTTGTTAAAAAGTTTATCAAAAGAGGTTATGACCCTATCATTTTGCAACGTACTGCATGCTTGGTGGTGGACCCTTTTACAGTTCGCCACTGTGCTTTCCTCTTTAATTGTACGATGACCGGACAGGCTGTGGACCCTATGATGACGCCTACCTAAAGCCCATTGGGACGGCGGCGTTTGATGTTTGTCCACGATCTTTCTTGTCGTACCCTTAATGGTTTATTCTCTTACTGCTCTGGCTTCTGCCAAGTCATTGAGTACCTTCATTGTGGCTTTCTAGGCTATTGTTTTTCGTATTATATTTACACGAGCATATTTGTGTTTTACTTATATTGCCTATTGATGCTGCCTTGTTGGTTAGAGATTAGATCATGGTGGGAATTTCTTTATTTACACTGTCCTGTTTTAATGGGATGACAGTAGGGCAAGTGTGAGGTTTTGTGCACCCTAGAACCGGTTTAAACCCCCAGTGGCCTACTTTGCCACTGACCGTTCTAAGGCGGTAGTCCTATTGTCAACCCTTTTGTGTTTGTGATGTCCTTTGCATTTATTATTGCTTTTGCCTTCTTGTTTGTCTGTTTGCGTGTTTATTTCTGTGTTTTGTGGTTGACTGTCCTCTTTGAATGCTACTTTCCCTGTCCGATCTTTTTATATTTCTTTAGTTTGATAGGTGCTAAATCAACTGAAAGTGAAATTGACACTCGTAAGCTTCTATTTTTAGGACAATTATGCCGTTCAGTATGTTCACATGTAGTAAGAGAGGTCTTTTTTTATAGACTGTTACATTTGAACGAAAATACATCGCATCAGAGAGAATACATACCAGAAATATATCGTATTATAAGGAAGTATTCATAAATGAATTCAGAATATCTGTTTCGCTTCCTTCGAAATTTACTTGGAAGCTCATGGTACAAAAACAGTGTGTAATGGCAGAAACTGAATGATTATTTACAGTAAATAATGATTGCTCTTTAAGAGACTTTTTATGCATAAAACCAATGCTTAGTCATGCTTGTGGGTTATGGAAATTTTCTAAAGCGCAACCAAATTACACGACTAAATGCACAAGTGTTATATGTTTATTATGTACATTATTTAGTGACACTTATACCAAAAGCTGCCCTCGGTGTGAAAGACAAGTTGCATCTATTGCAGAACACAATATTTTTCTATTGTGTCCGTACTGAACATATTTCAGTTAAATTGTGGCAGTCAATTTTTACCATTGTTGGTTCAAACGTATTTATCATATTCATAAACTTAAGTCCGCTGGAACAAATAATTGTCATTCTGAATGGTATGAGACCACTTAGTGATAAATGCAATCTGACTTGTTTAAAAGTTGCTAGTAATGTTTTCCATATAATATTGAGTGTTGGACGAGCGGTAACTTAAAACTAACGCATTAATAGCCATGTGTGAAATTAAAATGTGATGTCATTGACTCTTCCTTATATTTCGTTTCCATAAGGGAGAGTGATGTTACGATGTTTGTTTTTCAAGAATGTATTAGATAAACTGGTTAAAGTAAGATGGAGTAAACTAATTGTGATTCCATACTTGACCTTTTATTTCGTTTCGTAAAGGTTGGGTAAAGACTCGATTACTAGTTTATCTCTAAACATAACAATTTGTTAACACTTTATAATATATGTTGTTAGTGACTAAATAAGTATATTTGTACATATTGAATATGAAAAGTATTTTAGAATAACCTGCACATTTATTATAAGTGTAAGCAAATATGTTCCATGAACATAGAGTAGAGTCATGGAATCACTTTAATCATATTGAAAGATTCCGATATGAATGTATATATATTAACTTATTCTTATACTTTATGTCATAATTTCTCTCATTGTCTGTTGTAGTAGTACTTCTGTTAGGCAGGGACACAAGCCTGAAAAAAACACGAAAACGTTTACCCGGAAATATATTCTCCTGATTTTTTCAATATTAACAGATGGGGTCTTGTACATATGAAACCACTGTATGGAATTCTGGCATACTCTACAAGATTTCTACGGTAACCCATTCGTACCAAGCCATTATATGAAAATCGCTGAACAAACAGTCAAAGGAAAATAAAGAAATGTGCACACGTCCTTTTAGGCAAATTCAGTTCTAGTGTTTGAAACCTATATGTGTATATGAAATATCACTATACAGAATCAAGACGTTATTACGTTACACTTTACTAATTTTAACAAGAGTTATGGACCTTTTATGAATTTTGTTCTGTCCTGTGCCAGAGATAATGCGAATGTCTTATGTTCACAATAACTTCAGTAAATGTTTTTCGAATTCCACTAAATGTTGTATGGTGTTAGGCCTTATACCTACAAGGCCTTTGACAAGTTCAATACTGAGTAATACTGACACTTGCTTTGAAGAGGTATTACCCTTGGTTATTGAAAGTAAAGGCACATTTTAGGTTGAGTACACACATTACTTTAGTAAACGGATTCCGATCTTCACATTATTTAGTATGAGACTTCATGAATTTTTGACAATATGACAATGAGCAAAATTGACACCTGACTTATTGAGTTATTGCCCTTGATTATTGCGAAGATGCAAATTTCAGCTTTCGTACACAATACATTAATTAAATTGGTTTCGATTTTCACACAGTTTGGCGTGTAACTTTATATCAAACGGAATTCAGACATGTTATACAAGTATCAAGTTATTGCTCACAATTGTCGAAAAATACGATCGTCTGATTGTTTCCTACTTTCCTTTGAAATATCATCAATTACTGTATAATATTCTAATTGAACAAAGAGGATATCGTCCTCTGACTAATCACGATGATTGTAATAAATAGCATTTGATTTTCCATGCTTTCTAGGGTAATAGTATTACGGTCTCGGTTTTGTTTGACAATGAGAACAATGTAGGAGAGTGATCGCCCTTGATGTTTGCAAAAATTTAAATTTCAGACTGAGTACACAGCAACTTCAGTAAACGAGTTCTGATTCTCACTAATATTTAGTTGAAGGTTTTTGGACAATTACACCATGTGGACTTGTCACGTAGTTGTTTTCGAAGCATTTATTTTTATATAGGACAATAGTTTTAATCATATGGAACTAGTTCGGTATGACACTACTGTTTATAGACAAATTGTTGGAATCCCAAATGAGAACGAAATGTGCACCTCTTGTTGCAGATTTGTTTTTTATGTAATGCTAGAGGTTTCATATTTAGTCTTTTACCAGACTATACCTCTTTGTATATGGATGATATATTGGACAATTACAAACCTTTCTTTTCGACTATGGTTGCTACATATACTTTCTTTCCTAAAGAACTTCACCTCAAAAAAGCTAATATTTCTCATAGTTGCTATATTTTATTTACTCGATTTACATCTCGCGATTGACACTGGGAAGTAATAAGCAAACTCTTTAACAAGAGAGATCATTTCAATTTTGACACTGTTAAGGGCACGACTAGACAATTGAAGACAAACATCAAACGTTACCATCCTTTCAGGTTTTAGGTAGACGTCATCATAGGTCCACAATCTTCCCGGCGATCGCACAATCAAGTGGAAAGCAAGGCGGTGAACTGTAAATACATTAAACATGCAGTGCGTTGCAAAATAATAAGGTGACAACCACCTTTGATAAGCCTTTTAACACATTTAGTAAAGATTGTATGCTTTGTGCTTTATTAGGCTGTTTTCGTAAATTAGGAATCCAGTACATATTTGGAAACTTGTTTTGCTTTTCATCTTATCCAGCTTTAATAGTGCTTCATTGAGTTTTATATCCCCCAACCTTTGGAAAGTTTTATTATCATAACCCGGCTTTACTTTTAAAAGTATTGTCAGAACTCTTCTGCTACAAGGTCTGTCACAACGTGAATACTATGGTGACTATATGTACAGACTTTTTAAGATCACTGGTCATTATCACATTCATACAATCTGTGTTAAACGTGTTAACACACATAACAAAATAGGTTATGACCCTATCATTCTGCAACGTACTGTATGACCCTGTCATTCTGCAACGCACTGTGTGATTAGTTGTTGACCCATTTACAGTTCGCCACAATGCTTTACAATTATTGTTGGGATGAACCGACAGATTGTGAACCCTATGATGACTTCTACTCACAGGCATTTATTACGATATTTATTATAGAGGGCTAGAGAGAATATAGTTATAGTATATGTATATAGTAAAGAGCCTTTTTCTTCTCTCTATCTCTATCCTTCTATACTATATATCGTAATGAATGGTAACGTCTTTTTTTTTACTTTAATATTGTGTTATCTTCATCATTCTTTTGTTGTCTTAGCTTCTGACAAGTATTTGCCTTGTAGCTTTCTAGGCATTGTATATTCATATATACATGATCATTTTGTGTTATACTTATATTGCCTACTAATTGCTATTAATACTGCCTGCTTTGATAGGGGATATAGCCTGGCTGATTGCATTTTATTGCAATGAAACTAGGGTAAGAGTGAGGTTTGGTGCACTCTAGAACCTGGTTTAATACCAGCGGCCTTCATGTCACTGACCATTCCAATGAGGTACCCATATTGTCACTGATCATTCCAAGGATGTACCCATATTTCCAACCGTTTTAGTTTGCGTACTTTGCACTTTTCTATGCTTGTGATTGGTGTTTGTTTCAAATACGTGTGTTTGGTTGACTATGTTATGCGAATATTTAGTGATAATTATAGTTTTAAACTGTAAACATGACTCTATTACACTATTTAATATATTGGGTTTCATGGATCATGGCGACACAATCCGTAGGAAAGTATTCAAGTTATGATGTGTCCGAGAAACGCTGACAACCTTCTTAACCAAAAGTTGCCTGTTCAATCAGTCAGCACCTAGAACAGAAACACCAATTGGTTGGACAGTTAATGATCATATGTAACAAAAGTACAAATTTTATATAGATCATTTAGATAGTATTCAAGATGTTTTGGAGAAACTCTGTCAGACGTCATTCACAAACAGTGACGTCGCTCAATCGCCTTCCAACGAAACTATATAGTCAATCAAAAACCCGTTATTTTTCTGATAAATACAATCATCTGACTTTGACAAAAATAGTGAACCAATTTGGAAATTTACAATTTGACAAGACAGTAATTGCAGTAACTATTATATTTTCAAGCTAAATTAAAGGTCCATAACTGTATTAAGAAATCTAAAAGCTACTATTATCGAACGGATTCTAAATATCTGCCAGTATGTCAATGTTATTAAGACTTAACACTAAACGATATGGTTCAAACCCTACACAATTAAAGATAGTTGTTGCAATAATCATATTTTCAAAGTAAATTAAGGGCCATATCTCTGTTCCAAAATGGCAAAACAATTTAATGTATCATAAACATTATTAACATTTACTGGTATCTTACTAAATTTCCGCCCAAAATGTTTAATTTTCAACAAAACTTGATTTTTCATTGAAACACATTTTTTTTAAATTCGTTTCTACCGATTATAAATTTTCTTCTATGCATGGTAAAGTGTATCTTAAATTCACTTCACTGACTGGTATGTGTATTTAAAAAAGGGGGGAAAAGAAATCACTTCTTTGCATGAGGTTACGTTTGGTTGTAATAGCCTTTAGATGGTTACAAAACAGTGGAGCCTGCTCAGACATCAATTGAACGTGTGGCCGTTAAATAGTCATGTACCAATTAATTAACTGCAACTGATCATCAGTTACTGTACCAATTAATCAACTGCAACTGATCATCAGTTACTTAGGCTTCCGATTGTGATGATCGTTTATTAGCCTCGGTCACCCGGCCCGCTTCTGATTTCTTCGTTACGCTATGCTACACGGATCCAGAACCAGGGCCTGGGGAAAATAGGACGTTTAAAATCGCCCTCTCGTTTTGGGCGATTTTGGTGAGATTTTTAGAGATTCAACGAGACTTTCAAAAAACAAATTTTTAAGTTAATTTAATAATATTTTCTTATTTTTAACTTTTGAGAAGCAGCAAGTGACGTTAAACAGTTTAACTGCTGCATCAACAACTGACGTTGTACTTGTTTTTACAACATGACGTCACGTAAACGTCGACTTTATGAGCGTGAAAAAAACGCGCGAATAAATTGTGCTAGTTGCTAGTGGGCGCTTTAATTGACCTAATCTGCCCAGACCGATATCTGCAAGTAAGACATATGCATGATACGGCCTGGCTGGCCGAGACTAATCGTTTATGAGTCTTAATGTTACAATAGAAATAAAACATGGTTATACAGGAGACAACAGTTAGGAAATACACTTGAGATGTATGAGAGCATGTTATACACCAACACAAATATCGATTAGATGTGTTATATATGCTGTTGGAAATGACATAACATCGTCATAAGAAAGAATACATACTTAATCAGAAATTGTTCTGAGTTCAGGGTCTTAACAGGCACATGCTATGTATGTCTCATATGGTCTATCCGATTGTAACCGATGATCGACCTCTTGATCATGACTAGAAGGTTAAGTCTGAAAATATGAAATCCATATTCTTCATGCTAATTTGTGAAGCTTAGGAACTACTAACAGTTAATTTGTGTTTTTGATACAAAATATGAAAGGTAACTCTTCAATCTTCCTCCAAATCTTATCTTTACATTCTATATGTCTTCTAATATTTTATTTCATTATGATGCAATGTCTCGTGCATTAAAACATCACTTCATAAGAGTGTGACATCCAATCAAGATGACATAAGAACGAGGTTTCTGATATGCATTAATAGTTGCTGTTATTTACTTGATTCAATTTAGTCTAGTTACTGAGACTTGTGCCCTGTTTTACTTTCTCTGCAGGTAATATCAACTTTGGTTGGGCTACATATTTCATGTTTCAAATCCCATTGAACTTTCTTCCAGTGGGCTATCAAGCATCCAGGTTAAGCAGAACTGATAATGATATTTCCATTCTAATTCGGTTTCAGTTAGTGATTGGGTACATCTGTCACACACAAGCAACACTTTTGTTTCAGTATAGAGTGACACAAGGATTGCAATATTGTTGTAATAAGAATGTCGCCTTTAGTTTTGGAAACTGGTCCATGGTAGTATTTAAATAATTACAAAATCGGTTGTGCAGCCATGTTTTTGGCATATATAACCTTTATTTTCGGTTATCTGCTTATCCTTCATATAAATAAAATGCTAATCATAATCCCATCTGGGGTTCTATGTCAAAAGCATATTGGAGTTACTGCTATTATATAGCTGATCAATTTTATCCCAGTTGTGGTACGATTTAAATGATAATAGCAATATTGTGTTTAACCATTTTGGGTTAAAAAGACTTTTTATGTTTTTGTGGTAAAAATCGCATTTGGGTTCCTGATAATGTAATAGCTGACCATATTTGGGTCATTTGATGATTTGTTTTGACCATATTTGGGTCATTTGTTGAATGTTTTTGTTGTTGGCGAGACAAATCTCTTCGATTGTGAAGTGCGTCAGCCATACCTCCATTTGAGGATTTATTACTATTCACTGCGGTGCCCTGCTTCTCCCATTTAATGGCGGTGCCTCTAGCGGTGCCCATGTCCCCACTAGTGGCATGTGGCAGTATGTCGCGGTCACAGCAGTGTGTCGTAATTATTTTATGAGGACACTTGAAGGAAAGCAACTAAATGTTAAATATTGGCTTGGTGAACATCTGAACCCAGGGTTCACTGAGTAAAGTTTTCATTCACTTCAAAACTTGGTCTGAGCTATGACCATTTTTCAAAATTGTTATAATTATCATGACTGCACATTTGGTATGCACATTATGTTTCTTGTTATATTATGCTGAAGCCATGGCCAGTTTATTCCAATAAATTTAAACTATTTGTATTATTGGGTTTTCTTTCAAAGCCCATCTGCAATAATGGGATTTGTCGATTAACCTCCTGCTTTTTGTTAGTTTTACGATTTAGTAATTTGTACACTACACCGTATACTAAGCCTTTATCAATGGCGTCGAGTAGGCAGATGGTTGTATATTAATACAGGGGATTAAAATCAAAATTATAGCATGTATCTCGGTCATTTATTAAAATACCCACTCACCCATACCCCCATTTGAATGACTATATATTTTGCTCAATCTGCTTTGCTTTGCTTGTTTATGTATATTTCAGGTACATTATCCTAAAAATGGTGGTGTTGGGCTTATGCGGACGGGTTGATGTCTTTAAGAATCACGTTCCTACCGTCGTGGCTTCAGCGCTGTCTATTCAGCAGTGTTGGCAGTATGTCGCGGTCACAGCAGTGTGTAGTAATTATTTTACGAGAACATTTGAAGGAAAGCAACTAAATTTTAAATATCTGGCTTGGTGAACATCTGAACCCAGGGTTCACTGAGTACAGTTTTCATTCACTTCATAACTTGATCTGTGCTATGACCATTTTTCAAAATTGTTATAAGTATCGTGACTGCACATTTGATATGCACATTATGTTTCTTGTTATATTATGCTGAAGCCATGACCAGTTTATTCCAATAAATTTAAACTATTTGTATTATTGGGTTTTCTTTCAAAGCCCATCTGCAATAATGCGATTAAAACCAGATATATTCACCTTACTAAGCTAGTTGATTAGCTCAGTAGTTGGAGTATAGCGTTTCCGTCATTAATATACTTTCACAAGGATTAAAACAAAGGGGTTCCAAATAACTTTACTTTTGCGTCAAGGCCTGCGTCAGTAGCGATGAAATTATCAAGAGTTTGAGTGATCATGATCAATATCCCCAGCTGGGGCTGATCCCGGAGATTGCGAAACATATATACATAACATGCAAATGTGGCAATATTTGAAGCTGTGCATAAATATCTATCCGCAAGCAAACGCCTTTAATTTGTTACAAAAACTTCTTAATTGAGGAGTTTATGTGACATCTGTTCACGATGTGTTGTCTTTCCAACCCGTCGTCACCCTGTATTTCTTACTATTACATTTGTTTTGTTATATGATTTCTTTTTCTTTTTATCGAAATAACAATTTAAAACTAGTGTTATTTCATATTAATTTGTACTTACTATCAACATCAATTTGTCAAATACCAAGGAGATATTTTCTTTCGTTCCATACCTATAAGTATGTACTGTACCAATATATATAAAGCGTTTGGCCTTGCACGCTACACATTTTATGCATAAGTGCAGTGTGTATAGGACACGACGTAATAGTGCATTAGCTCACACAAGAGGAATGTATTATTGAAACTTTTTATTTGGCAACGTTAGCAACGTTTAATTATGTTCTATTGATTTCATTGATCTAAGTAATAATGCTCCCAAATACTTCACCAGCTGTTTCATTTTACATTCCATTTAGCTTATTCTCCCTCTAATATCCAGACGATGCTTGCGAGTCTAAACCTAAAACTAGGTTAGCTATCCATCATCAGGGGATGCACATTCCTGACTTCTCAAACAGAAACGCATCTTGTTAATTAATAAACCTTGTTCATGAACTGCAATGTTGTAAAACGTTGTAGTGTTTCCGCATAACAACATTGTATGCTGGGCGGTGGGGAGAGGGGGAGTGGTGGGCTGGGGGAGCAAGGGTTATTTCTGTTATCCTGTTATTGGCGAAATTTTATATTTTGTTATCTGTTTTGGTGAAAAAATATTAACTGTTATCTGTTATTAGATGTATTGTTAATTGTTTCGTGTTTTTTTTTAATTTACTGTTAACTGTTATGAGCAAATTCAATTTGCTGATATCCTGTTATGAGAACCCCACTTGCCCAGACCCCACCCACCCCTCTTGTATAGTGTTATCACAAAATTGAACATGACACCTGATCGATACTCCGTGACACAGTCAGAGAGAATTGGTTCGCGGAGGTAACAAACAGGTCAGGAATCTGGTTTAACATGCAGAACAGGAAATTTGAAAATCATGTTATAATTGTGTGAATCAATTAATATCTGATACACATTCTGAGTATGTGTTACATATGTCCAACGTTTTAGGTTTATTTATTATACATTTCTGAGTGTAAATTAATAGTTTCGTTTTAAAAAATTTCGATAGTTGTAGGTTGTATTTATTATTATTCATATATGCGAGTAATGCCCATTGTCTTTGTCTTATGTCTTCAGTGTAAGCCGTAATGATACATTAATGGTATCGGGAGCCTTCGCTGAAGTAACGTACATTTTTATTTATGGTGTATATTGTATATTGCTAGTGTGTAATAATTGGCATTCGAGTATTTATGGTGTATAGGGCTTTCCTTAGTGTACTTATAAAGAGGCATAGTTTTTCCTAATGTGTTTATCGTATACATATAGTCTGTCCATAGTGTAGTTATGTTGTGTAGCGTCTTTACCTGGTGTATTTGTTATTGTTTAGTGTCTTTCCTTGGTGTATGAGTTATGTCGCATATGATCTGTCCCAAGTATAATATGTATGTTGCATAGCGTCTTCCCCTAGTGTAGGTTTGCTGTTTAACGTGATTCCCTAGTAGCTATCTTGTATATATATATATCGTTATTATACTATGCATTTGTAATGAATGAATGGTGTTTTACGGCACGTCGACACTTAAATATCAAGGTCATATTGTGCGCAAAATTTGATGAAAGATGAAGAAATGAAGTAGTAATTAAAAATTAATGTAAATATATAAAAATAAAACTATTTACAAATAATGGGTGATATGGTAGTAATATAATCTATATAATTATGTAAATCAACAAATGCCCGTCAGCGCGTATATAAACAAGTAAATATATATAAGAA
Organism: Cyrtodaria siliqua; assembly: GCA_037043455.1. Classification (NCBI taxonomy): domain Eukaryota; kingdom Metazoa; phylum Mollusca; class Bivalvia; order Adapedonta; family Hiatellidae; genus Cyrtodaria; species Cyrtodaria siliqua. The sequence continues at coordinate 64,020 of JAWPHD010012690.1, forward strand.
CACATTATAATGATTTATATAGTCTGATTTCTTTCAGGAAATCTAAAACAATACTAACATCTCTAGTATCAAATAACTCTTTCATAGTATTAACATTGTAGTACCATCAAAGTCTACACATGCCAACAACTATGCATTTGTAATTAGCAGTGTATCAGTATGTCACGTTTTATTGAATTATTCGACTGAATATTGAATAAATAACTAAATCATAGATCCGTTTACTACATATTAATAAATATTTAATCTTGATACACATGATAGAGTCAACAAATCAAATCATAGATTGCACGATGCTAATTTTGCTAAAGCATTGCTCTGTTGGTTTTCAAAACTCCTGTACGCATGTGCACGGCGTCAGTACCAGCGATATATTGGATAAGACTCGCTCAATAAATAACGACATGTGAGCAAGCAAGGTGTAGATCTCTGTGAGAAATCATGTGAAAATAGTTTTACAAAGATATAAAATAAGCATAGGAGAAATATATTACAAAATTATACCAGATTATGCGTATCTCATAACAAGACTGACTGCATATGCTTTGGAGCAGTTCATATTTATAAACGATCAAGTACATCAGACTGAGTACGACACTGCGCTATTGATAGTATTAACAGAGAATAATTTGTAGTTTTAATCTGAATCACTGCGTGCTGCAGGCAATACCTGTATTAACTGTATGGATTAACAGTCGACTATCTTACGGATTAATCACTACGAGTAAAAGCCATCAACGAATTAGAATATGTTATCGAAGTATCAGAAACTTCGAAGTATCAGAAACTATTCACAATCTTTACAGATTCACGTGAGTGAGTGAAAAATACCCCAAAAAAGGACAGGCCACTGGCTGATTGTTTGTAAACGTATGCATACATATTCAACATAGGGCTACACAACTGCAAGATGGGCAATCATGGAAGCAGACGAAAACACAGGAAGGGAGACCTTGATCAGTTTGATGAAGAAATCTCTGGTGAGTAAATCGATTATATAATAATTGTATTTTAGACGTTATATACAAGGTCCTTCGACTCAAACTGTTAAACAGCTACACCTAGCATTGCAACACGTGTCTAGAATGAAGTGATACGCGAAGTAGTTGCATTATTTTTACCACGCAATATTTTGAAAGCGTACACGTTTTATGCTTCTACCGAAAAAAGGTAAATGAATGAATGGTGTTTTACGGCACGTCGACATATAAATATGTCATATTGTGCGCAAAAACTGATGAAAGATGAAGAAATGAAGTAGTAATTAAAAATTAATGTAAATATATAAAGATAAAATTATTTACAAATAAGGGATGATATGGTAATAATATAAACTACATATGTAAATCAACAAATGCCCGTCAACGGGTATATAAATAAGTAAATATACATAAGAACATATTATAATGATTTATATAGTCTGATTTCTTTCAGGAAATCTAAGACTAAAATCTATAGTTTCAAATAACTCTTTCATAGTATTAACATTGTAGTACATTCCAACAAGATGTAAAACCGATAGAGGTTCCATAAGTGGTAAAGTAGAAATGGTAAACCAGTTTCATCAAGATTTAACAGATCGTATGATAACATATTGTTATTTGCAACAAAACATGTATAATGCTAAACCAAATACACAGTTATGTAAAATAATTTCACATAAAATTCTAACGTAAACTTAATCATCCCAAATACCTTATGCGTAAACAATACAATGCACGGAAGTGGCCTCCTATGAAATCATGAAAAATCATGAAATATTCATTTCATAATTCAATCGCATAACCTAAACGCATTAATTATATACGGTGTATTCAAAGCACATTACTTTTAATATAATTAAAATATGAATAAAACTCATTTCAAAACTAAATAAAAAAGAAATCAATTCGATTACAATACATAATTTAGATGCATATTTATAAAGAGGAATATACCGAAAGAAACTCAATACAGTTCACCTTAAGAGGGTTTTGAAACGACCCACAGCCAGTCGTTAGCTATGCACTTTTTAAATGCTATCAACAGTAATGGAGGGATGTTCTTATTATATGTACTGGTTGATAAGCCAAAAAGAAGCAAAACCGTATTATAAATATTTATTTTTTTGATTTGACCAGTATTCATGAAATAAAACATGACACTTTGTGCTTGTTAAACTATGTGTTATTGATTCAGAGTTTAACTTATTAGTGTTGATTTTAATTAATTGTCAGAATTTAATATTTCAAAAGAAAAAGGGAGATAGGGCAAACAATAACTTTTTTCAAATTATCGAGAAAAAAAGTAGGTGTTATAAATCTGTAATAGGATAATACAAGTTGAAATTCAAAATACAATATAACGATAGTGTAACAATATAACTTGCATGGTTGGGAGATATTAGCAACTTTATTTATTTGATCCTTATACATATTTACTCAGATATTGTGGACCAACTGAACATACTATTTGATAATGTAGTTTTTGTGTTGTTTGCTTTCTTTGTCAAACACTTTAAAGAACAATATATTTGCTTTTCTCTGTCAGTTGACTAATTTAATCGTGATTATACCATTTTGTAAGCGTGACATTTCGACGATATACCATTTTGTAAGCATGACACTTCGACGGTAAGACCCGCAACTCGTGGACTGATCTACGATGTTATTAAGACACCGTGTTTAAGGAAAATAGTCTGTATTATAACAACTACTTTATTCTGCTGCCGAAGGCAGCAGACTCATAATATGACTTTTAAATGTGCCTATGGTTAACAGACTGTGACTCATGTAAGTGGCAATACGCATGCTTTACAACTTGAATTCCTAGAGAACTCGTCTGAAAAACTTGAACGGTATAAACACATATTTTGTAATGTTGAAAGGTTACCATTTCACTTGCTGAAATGACATTTTCGTTAACCAGTCTACTGAAATGTAGCATGTAATTCATTCGCAACATCTCGTACACTGCTTTGCGTGATCCGAAGATTGACGGGATTGGCCGAGCGTTCACAATTGGCATGTAAATTAGCGACAAAACATTCAGAAGTTTTAAGAGTGCAGTTGGTCGAGGCGCCGTGTTAGTGCCGAGGAAGGTAGGGTTCAAGCCTGCTAATTTCCATTTTTTTTTTTAATTTTCATTGGTTTATATTATTCCTTTACATTTTTCACTTTGATAACGCAATATTATAATTACACATGGTAACAGTGAACAGTTTATATGTGTTGTAATGTACACTCTAACGCACACGTGAACAATTGTATTTGTAATGTACACTCTAACGCACACGTGAACAATTGTATTTCTGTGATGATGTGTACTTCTAGCACGTCGTATTACAAGGTAATTGTAATCAATATGTAAGGCATGTCAAGGTTTTTGAACAGAAAGAAGCGAGGTCGCCCACATTGATTTGAAATGCTTGGTAGGAAGAACTGATGGTAAAAATCGGGAAGAATGTAGAAAAAACAATCGTGGCGTGTTTTTGTCTCCGTGACAACATTTATTTGTTTCAATATTGTTTTAACACCCGTGTCTTGATATATCATTATGTTAACTTCTTGTCTCTCGGCAGCTATTTTACGCTTGCGTAAAACCTTGCTTGTTATATATGTTATAAATATAATTGCAATCATTTACCGTGGTATCAAAGTGAGAAACGCAATTTTCCGGAATATTATTTTGACCTAAGTGCGTATAATTCAATCAGCTGTTCGATCAGATGTACCTTTTCGGCATTGGTTTACTTAGGTATGCTATACTGTCTTGGAATTTCTTGATAATGTTTCGAATTCGATGAATTCAATGAGTGTCTGCAGAAATTCGTCGGATGTTTATTACAGCCGAAATGACGTATCTATTTCTAGTATATCGTAAGAAGAATCTGCGGAAAACACTAGAAACTGAACTACAATAATAATTAAATAACCTTATAGTAAACAAAACACTTTTCATGTATCACTTGCATCGTATGACGTATCACGAACTATTTACTGCATTGGTATACTGCACAGTGCTGATGCGTTAATGTTTCGACACTTCCATGTGTACGAGTCCTAATAGAATTCAATAAAGAAATCCCCACTTACAAACCTCTTACAAACTAGGCAGCATTAATGGTAAACTACCCGTCCTTATTTTGACTAATGACAACAACACCGTATTGTGTAGTAATCGAAACATGTCTTACATACTAACGGTACTATAATAATACTACTATACTATTACTATTACTACTAAGTAATATTGTATTAGTCATTATAATAATAATAAAAAGTGTCGAAATGCATAACATCTACAGTACCACTACCCGTGCCATCAGAAGTATAAACCTTTATGTACTAAGCACACATCGCATCAATATAGCAGATTTGTTTACTCTGAAATCAATGATCATACACAATAATGCCTTTGCGTAATACAATAATCCCTTTGTGCATTTACTTACGATTATATCTTTATTATCTCTTTTCTGATCTGCCTTGGCATTCAACTATGTATCAATGGTTGCTTTATGTAGTCTCTTAGATTAATCGATTTGTACTTCTATATCTGCGTCTTTCGATAGAGTGAAGATACAATATTTTATTAACCAATTAAGGGCCTCAAAGGGGCAGTTAATTTAGTACGTAGAATACAATGATTGGTAAATAACAAACTAACAATGAAAAAATAATCAGAGCACATACACTGAGCAGAGTCGTCAAACTATAATCACAACAGTAATTTTACAGTACTTATAATGACTATTAATGTTATTTGTGTTTTTTAAAAGACTGCATTAAATAAGTACCCAATGCTTTCAGAATATGTATATTTTCACAAGATACTAGCCAAATAAGTTGATTATTCAAATCAAGGCTGGAAAAATTAGAAAATTTTGAAGAGATACATGTTAATAAAGTAGTTCTTTCATCTGAATAGTAAGGCCATGTTAGGAGGAAATCATCTCATCATCTATAGAATTACTAGTACAATGTTCACACAATCTATGTTCCACAGGAGTATTAGTATATCTACCAGTTTCGATTTTCAGCTTATGGGAACTTAGACGAAATTTAGCAATGGCAGTACATTTTTCAAAATTATCGATACTACACAGGTACTCTTCTAATTAAAAATCATGTTTAAAAGTGAAGTAAGTTCTCAATTTTCCAGTAAGGAGCTTAGTTTTGTCTTTGTCCCAGTTTTCCTGGAATTTTTCAAATAATTTCAGTTTTACTGTTTTTACAAGTTTTGACATTGATATTAATGTTGGGGAGTGGGGAGAAATTTGATCGATGTCCATGGTTAGTACTTTAAGAATTGATACAATTTCTGAATACCATGATTGAATACCTTTATGATGAAGACTTTTGGATTCAAGCAAACCATCTGCAAGAAGGTTGTACGGATTATTGACTAGACGAGGATAAATATTTTAACATCGACATGATGACATCAAAGTACGTAGGAAGACGACCCATATCAGACATAACAGCAAAGTTGGAGGTTTTCTAATGTATCCCTAAATATACTGTCTGTTGTTCTGAAATTTGTTGTTACCTTAATATCATTACATTAGTCTATATTCACATTCAATTAGGCCATAATACTGAGCATGACATACCAGATTTGTCACTCTACTGAGTTAAAATGCCGCTAAGAACTGAGTGTATATGTGATGTAATGTTTCGCCGCAGACGGTTAAAATATAATCTGCTATTAATCAGCTATCAATCATATGTCAGCCATGTTGCGGCAATACGCCAATAATCAAAGCAACACCTAATTCAAAACAAGATCTGCACCATGCGATAATAATGCTCATTGCATGGCATGGGGATGTTTTTGTCAGTGTAAGTTGTTGTTATATTTCTATAGAGGTGGTCTAATTTATGTAACGAGGGTCTCCATCCTCGATATAAACTGTTATTATTCAGATGTGCTAACAAAGACGTAAAACACCATTCAAACAAACAAATCAGATATCAGAACGCGTTTACGTCTACATCAGAACATATGCATTGGACCAGAACATATGCATTGGACCTCGTGTAATCCAGCGATGAAACAAACTAATGTCAACATGTACAACTCGGTGTGGCAGCAAACATCATGGGAATGTCTCGGGAATGTCTCGACTATGTATCGACTATTTCATGATATATTCTCGTAACTCCAATTTTGACAATCTATGTGTATGTATATCTAGATATATATAAATAGCTTTTAGTAATGTATAATTAATAGCCATCTTAATTGTACAAATCATATTTTTTCCCAAAAAAACGGATACCCATTCACGTTTTCTTCTTGAAAATTAATCTATTGCTCTTGTGAAGCCGATATATAGAAAGTTATATATCAACACTGTTGGCATTTCCATTAAAAGTAATAAATCAATTTGTTAACATGTTCGTTTCCGTAGCATGAATCAACCTTATGGTGTTATGATGCGTTTGTCATATATATCAATTCATAGCTGTCAAGATACAATGGAAGTGAAAACCTACCGATCACAGTCTTATGAAAGTTGCGTCAGTTGTAGACTCCGATACACGGAACGCCGGGTTTACGTCCTCCATCCGGCGGACGATGCTAAGAGAAAGTGTATTGTACTGTCCTCCAGATTTTAGTCCCCGGTTGACTTGGTTACACCAGCCCCCAACCATCCACCCCGCGCGCCCGCTACAAACAATTACACTGTAGTACAGCAGCACCATATCGTACGTGTCGTCATGGCTCCACCAAAGGACACAGTACATTACACAAATCTGACGTCTGACACAATAATTGTCACGACATGGTTCTTAAAAATGTCATTTATAATATAATTGCCGTAAACCTACATACTAAATGCTGTTAGAACACGTGGGTTTAAAACGTTATTAATCTCGCTGTTTATACAACTTTTAACATAATTTCCTTGCTCAATGTCGAATTCATTTAACATGCTTCTCTTGCTATCTACTTTTACAAAATGTCTGGCATATACCTTTTAGACATTTTATATTTCGGAAGTTACAGCCATTGCTGATTGAATTAGCGGTTTATCAAATAAACTGGATACTGGAGCTAACTGCTCGATGCAATCAGGCATACAGGCAATCAGTTAATGAACGTGTCTGATTGATTTATGAAGAAATGTAGACGAAGGCAGACAGTGCGTGCGCCCATTAATCTAAAATGAATTCTCTAAACAATTTTCGCAGTTTATGTTGACTAAATGGATAAAGTATGTTAGCTTATTAATCCAAAATGAATTCTCAAAACAACTTTCGTAGTTTATGTTAAAAACATTGATCATTTATATATAGAGAATGTATATATTAAGAATAAAGTAATTACAACATCTATCTGAAACACGGGATCCTGGTAGATACTGATACTACTCAAAAACAGTGCTTAAAAAATTCGAACAGGTAATGCAGCTTTCACAGAACACAGTAAACCCGAAAACACGCAAAACGACAAACATGAATGGCAATGTTAATAAGGAATGAAGGCATGTGACGTCGCAAACACAAAAAGGGTTGACAATAGGGCTACCGCCTTGGAACGGTCAGTGGCAAAAAATGCCGCTTTGGGTTTAAACCTGGTACTAGGGTGCACCAAACCTCACAATTACCCTACTATCATCCCAATAAAACGGGACAGTTTAAATAAAGAAATTCCCGCCATGAACTGTTCTCTAACCAACAAGGCAGCGTTATTAGGCAACATAAGTAAACACAAAGATGCTCGTGCATATATAATACCAAAAAACAATAGCATATAATGCCACAAACAAGGTACTTAATGACTTGGCAGAAGCCGGGGCAACAAGAGAAATAAACCATTGAGGGCACGACGAGACAAGATTGCGGACACATATCAAACGTCACTGTCCTTTTGAGCTTTAGGTAGACGTCATCATAGGGTTCACAGCCTGTCCGGTCATCGCACAATTAAAGAGGAAAGCATAGTGGCGAACTGTAAATGGGTTCACCACGAAGCATGCAGTATATTACAAAATGATAGGGTCATAACCTCTTTTGATAAACCTTTTAACAAGGTTAATACAGATAGTATTCAAGTGATCATGACCAAGGATGTTGGATCTTACGAAGTCTGTAAATCACGTCACCAATGCAGTCAGATTGTGATAGTCCTTGTCACAGAAGAGTTCTTAAATTACTTTTAAATTTAGAAATATCAGGGCTACGATAATATAATTTTGCGAAGTTTTATGAAGTTTATGGTAACGGTAGCCCTGATGAAGTAGCTTTTTAGTTATATAAAGATTACGAATATTAAAGTCCTCAACTCGAGTACAAGCACTAGAAAAACGAATAAGTTTAGCCACATAGACCAAATAAGAAGTTGCTCGGGGAACATCCCAATCTAAATGGGATAATTAACAATATCACAATTAAAATCATCTCTCTTGTCAGAGATTTTGCTAATTATTTCAACATTTTCAATGGAGAGATGTACATCGAGAAAATAAGCGTTAGTATCAGAAATGTTGGCTTTGTTAAGTTGAAGTTCTTTATATATATATATATAATATATTATTAACCATAGTAGAACAGAAAGTGTTGTCAATGTTCAAAATGTCATCCAGATACCAATAGGACTGGTGTCATTAACAGCTTCAATAACATCTGCCTGGGTATGTGGTAAAGTCTCTTTCATAGTAATATAAAAACAAATATGCGACCTGAGGTGCACAGTTCGTACCCATAGTGATACCAACAATTTTTCTATAAATGGTAGTTCCATACCTGACGAAAATATTATTCAATAGAAAAATAAGTGATTCACAAAGTTCATGGCAAGTCCACATAGCGTAATTGTCCAAACTGCTGTTAGTAAAAAAACGTTTAATAAGTTACAGGCTATGAAAGTCATACAATCCCTGTGGGATGTAAACATAACAATATTGATTTGATTTATGGGATGCTTTTTACGGCCGCACGGCACAAACATCACTATTGTGATAATAAAAATAAGTATAAAAGTCGTACAGGAAATGCAGCTTTCACAGAACACAGTAAACACACATCTTCCATACGCCTTTGGCTTTTGATATATACAATAACTGATGATTGTATACGCTGAAAGCGCCTGGAAGCTGAGTTTGTTTTAGCACGGTGTCGAAATGTTTTCATATAATTACATCTCATTAAGTACTCAAATTATTACAAGTAAACTTCTTAAGCAGGGTAATTTCGTTATCACAAACTAAGTAGATCTTTCTCAAAATCGAAAGACTACTGGAGTAGTACAACACCAACCTTAAACACTTCTAGGAATATCACAACCCTTATTTTATGGAGATGTGGTCTATAAACTTCGGAAGGTAAAGGGTTCTGGCGGGTTTCCTGACCACTTTACAAAAATCAGGAAGTTCGTCAGAAAAAGGTATGACCCTTTAGTATTACAACGCACTGCATATTTATTGATTGACCCCTCTACAATCAGCCACTACGCTTCACCTTTCCTTGCGCGATGACTGGACAACTTCTTGGGATTCTATGATTGCACCTACTAAAACACCGACCAAACACCGACCAAGGGAGGTAGGTGCATGAGCTTTCGTCCCTCGGGTTTACTGGTCGTACCCTAGATTGTTTTTCTCTTTGGATGCAACTGCTGTGGTTGTTCAGTACAATTCCGGATACATCCAGAGATGTTTCTTATTTTGTATTTATATTGCTTTACAACAACATCTTAGTGTTCTTTTGTTAATTTCTCTGGATGTGGATTTTTATGAATATTGAGTTCTGCCCACCCCGAGGCTAGAGGGCGTGAACGGTAGCTAGCATATTTCACTACCGCTCATGAACAGTCTCAATCAAACCGTTTCCAAAGGTCCATTATTGTACTATTTTTATTGTTAGAGAATTCCTATTAATGGGATGTAGTTTTGTTTACACTGTCTTGTCTATTTGGGCGCTGATGACAGGATAATAGCAAGGATTGTGTACACATAAAATCGGTTCAAGCTAACCTGTAGGCCGTGTTGCCAACTGACAGTTCGAAGTCGGTAAAC